>JARQWZ010005860.1:55000-65838 GCA_033150135.1 Gobio occitaniae | reverse complement strand
ACATCTCCACATCTCCACATCTCCACCTCTCCACCTCTCCACATCTCCACATCTCCACCTCTCCACCTCTCCACATCTCCACATCTCCACCTCTCCACCTCTCCACCTCTCCACCTCTCCACATCTCCACATCTCCACATCTCCACATCTCCACATCTGCACATCTCCACATCTCCACCTCTCCACCTCTCCACATCTCCACATCTCCACATCTCCACCTCTCCACATCTGCACATCTCCACATCTCCACATCTCCACCTCTCCACATCTCCACATCTCCACCTCTCCACATCTCCACATCTCCACCTCTCCACCTCTCCACATCTCCACCTCTCCACATCTCCACATCTCCACATCTCCACCTCTCCACCTCTCCACATCTCCACCTCTCCACCTCTCCACCTCTCCACATCTCCACCTCTCCACCTCTCCACCTCTCCACATCTCCACATCTCCACCTCTCCACCTCTCCACATCTCCACCTCTCCACCTCTCCACCTCTCCACATCTCCACCTCTCCACCTCTCCACCTCTCCACATCTCCACCTCTCCACATCTCCACCTCTCCACCTCTCCACATCTCCACCTCTCCACATCTCCACCTCTCCACATCTCCACATCTCCACCTCTCCACCTCTCCACCTCTCCACATCTCCACCTCTCCACATCTCCACCTCTCCACCTCTCCACCTCTCCACATCTCCACCTCTCCACCTCTCCACCTCTCCACCTCTCCACATCTCCACCTCTCCACCTCTCCACCTCTCCACATCTCCACATCTCCACCTCTCCACCTCTCCACATCTCCACATCTCCACCTCTCCACATCTCCACCTCTCCACATCTCCACATCTCCACCTCTCCACATCTCCACATCTCCACCTCTCCACCTCTCCACCTCTCCACATCTCCACATCTCCACCTCTCCACATCTCCACATCTCCACATCTCCACCTCTCCACCTCTCCACCTCTCCACCTCTCCACCTCTCCACCTCTCCACCTCTGCACCTCTCCACCTCTCCACATCTCCACATCTCCACCTCTCCACATCTCCACCTCTCCACATCTCCACATCTCCACCTCTCCACATCTCCACCTCTCCACCTCTCCACCTCTCCACATCTCCACATCTCCACCTCTCCACCTCTCCACATCTCCACCTCTCCACCTCTCCACCTCTCCACCTCTGCACCTCTCCACATCTCCACCTCTCCACATCTCCACATCTCCACCTCTCCACCTCTCCACCTCTCCACATCTCCACATCTCCACCTCTCCACCTCTCCACATCTCCACATCTCCACATCTCCACCTCTCCACCTCTCCACCTCTCCACCTCTCCACCTCTGCACCTCTCCACATCTCCACATCTCCACCTCTGCACCTCTCCACATCTCCACATCTCCACCTCTCCACATCTCCACCTCTCCACCTCTCCACATCTCCACATCTCCACATCTCCACCTCTCCACCTCTCCACCTCTGCACCTCTCCACCTCTCCACCTCTCCACATCTCCACCTCTCCACCTCTCCACCTCTCCACCTCTCCACATCTCCACCTCTCCACCTCTCCACCTCTCCACCTCTCCACATCTCCACATCTCCACATCTCCACATCTCCACATCTCCACCTCTCCACATCTCCACCTCTCCACCTCTCCACCTCTCCACCTCTCCACATCTCCACCTCTCCACCTCTCCACATCTCCACATCTCCACATCTCCACATCTCCACATCTCCACATCTCCACATCTCCACCTCTCCACCTCTCCACATCTCCACATCTCCACCTCTCCACCTCTCCACATCTCCACCTCTCCACCTCTCCACATCTCCACATCTCCACATCTCCACATCTCCACATCTCCACATCTCCACCTCTCCACCTCTCCACATCTCCACATCTCCACATCTCCACATCTCCACATCTCCACCTCTCCACATCATATTGAGTTGGTCCAGAGATTTAAACCTGTTTGTGATGGTCCTGGTTAACTGTATTCAGACGTTCTTTGTTTTGCAGAACACAAGAGTTATTTTGAAGAATGTTGACTTCTTTGCTTTGGAAGTTATCAGTATTGATATCAGTAAAGACGGTCAGCTAAAGACGGTCTGCTAAAGACGGTCTGCTAAAGACGGTCAGCTAAAGACGGTCTGCTAAAGACGGTCAGCTAAAGACGGTCTGCTAAAGACGGTCAGCTAAAGACGGTCAGCTAAAGACGGTCAGCTAAAGACGGTCAGCTAAAGACGGTCAGCTAAAGACGGTCAGCTAAAGACGGTCAGCTAAAGACGGTCAGCTAAAGACGGTCTGCTAAAGACGGTCAGCTAAAGACGGTCAGCTAAAGACGGTCTGCTAAAGACGGTCAGCTAAAGACGGTCTGCTAAAGACGGTCTGCTAAAGACGGTCAGCTAAAGACGGTCAGCTAAAGACGGTCAGCTAAAGACGGTCAGCTAAAGACGGTCAGCTAAAGACGGTCAGCTAAAGACGGTCAGCTAAAGACGGTCTGCTAAAGACGGTCAGCTAAAGACGGTCTGCTAAAGACGGTCTGCTAAAGACGGTCAGCTAAAGACGGTCTGCTAAAGACGGTCAGCTAAAGACGGTCAGCTAAAGACGGTCAGCTAAAGACGGTCAGCTAAAGACGGTCAGCTAAAGACGGTCAGCTAAAGACGGTCTGCTAAAGACGGTCAGCTAAAGACGGTCAGCTAAAGACGGTCAGCTAAAGACGGTCAGCTAAAGACGGTCTGCTAAAGACGGTCAGCTAAAGACGGTCAGCTAAAGACGGTCAGCTAAAGACGGTCAGCTAAAGACGGTCAGCTAAAGACGGTCAGCTAAAGACGGTCAGCTAAAGACGGTCAGCTAAAGACGGTCAGCTAAAGACGGTCAGCTAAAGACGGTCAGCTAAAGACGGTCTGCTAAAGACGGTCAGCTAAAGACGGTCAGCTAAAGACGGTCAGCTAAAGACGGTCAGCTAAAGACGGTCTGCTAAAGACGGTCAGCTAAAGACGGTCAGCTAAAGACGGTCAGCTAAAGACGGTCTGCTAAAGACGGTCAGCTAAAGACGGTCAGCTAAAGACGGTCAGCTAAAGACGGTCAGCTAAAGACGGTCAGCTAAAGACGGTCTGCTAAAGACGGTCAGCTAAAGACGGTCAGCTAAAGACGGTCAGCTAAAGACGGTCAGCTAAAGACGGTCAGCTAAAGACGGTCAGCTAAAGACGGTCAGCTAAAGACGGTCTGCTAAAGACGGTCAGCTAAAGACGGTCAGCTAAAGACGGTCAGCTAAAGACGGTCAGCTAAAGACGGTCAGCTAAAGACGGTCAGCTAAAGACGGTCTGCTAAAGACGGTCAGCTAAAGACGGTCAGCTAAAGACGGTCAGCTAAAGACGGTCTGCTAAAGACGGTCAGCTAAAGACGGTCAGCTAAAGACGGTCAGCTAAAGACGGTCTGCTAAAGACGGTCAGCTAAAGACGGTCTGCTAAAGACGGTCTGCTAAAGACGGTCTGCTAAAGACGGTCAGCTAAAGACGGTCAGCTAAAGACGGTCAGCTAAAGACGGTCTGCTAAAGACGGTCTGCTAAAGACGGGTCTGCTAAAGACGGTCTGCTAAAGACGGTCTGCTAAAGACGGGTCTGCTAAAGACGGTCTGCTAAAGACGGTCTGCTAAAGACGGTCAGCTAAAGACGGTCAGCTAAAGACGGTCAGCTAAAGACGGTCTGCTAAAGACGGTCAGCTAAAGACGGTCTGCTAAAGACGGTCTGCTAAAGACGGGTCTGCTAAAGACGGTCTGCTAAAGACGGTCAGCTAAAGACGGTCAGCTAAAGACGGTCAGCTAAAGACGGTCAGCTAAAGACGGTCTGCTAAAGACGGTCAGCTAAAGACGGTCAGCTAAAGACGGTCTGCTAAAGACGGTCTGCTAAAGACGGTCAGCTAAAGACGGTCAGCTAAAGACGGTCAGCTAAAGACGGTCAGCTAAAGACGGTCAGCTAAAGACGGTCTGCTAAAGACGGTCTGCTAAAGACGGTCAGCTAAAGACGGTCAGCTAAAGACGGTCTGCTAAAGACGGTCAGCTAAAGACGGTCAGCTAAAGACGGTCAGCTAAAGACGGTCAGCTAAAGACGGTCAGCTAAAGACGGTCAGCTAAAGACGGTCAGCTAAAGACGGTCAGCTAAAGACGGTCTGCTAAAGACGGTCAGCTAAAGACGGTCAGCTAAAGACGGTCAGCTAAAGACGGTCAGCTAAAGACGGTCAGCTAAAGACGGTCTGCTAAAGACGGTCTGCTAAAGACGGTCAGCTAAAGACGGTCTGCTAAAGACGGTCAGCTAAAGACGGTCAGCTAAAGACGGTCAGCTAAAGACGGTCTGCTAAAGACGGTCAGCTAAAGACGGTCTGCTAAAGACGGTCAGCTAAAGACGGTCTGCTAAAGACGGTCAGCTAAAGACGGTCAGCTAAAGACGGTCAGCTAAAGACGGTCAGCTAAAGACGGTCTGCTAAAGACGGTCAGCTAAAGACGGTCTGCTAAAGACGGTCAGCTAAAGACGGTCAGCTAAAGACGGTCAGCTAAAGACGGTCAGCTAAAGACGGTCAGCTAAAGACGGTCAGCTAAAGACGGTCTGCTAAAGACGGTCTGCTAAAGACGGTCTGCTAAAGACGGTCTGCTAAAGACGGTCAGCTAAAGACGGTCAGCTAAAGACGGTCTGCTAAAGACGGTCAGCTAAAGACGGTCTGCTAAAGACGGTCAGCTAAAGACGGTCAGCTAAAGACGGTCAGCTAAAGACGGTCAGCTAAAGACGGTCAGCTAAAGACGGTCAGCTAAAGACGGTCTGCTAAAGACGGTCAGCTAAAGACGGTCAGCTAAAGACGGTCTGCTAAAGACGGTCAGCTAAAGACGGTCAGCTAAAGACGGTCAGCTAAAGACGGTCAGCTAAAGACGGTCAGCTAAAGACGGTCTGCTAAAGACGGTCAGCTAAAGACGGTCAGCTAAAGACGGTCAGCTAAAGACGGTCAGCTAAAGACGGTCAGCTAAAGACGGTCAGCTAAAGACGGTCAGCTAAAGACGGTCTGCTAAAGACGGTCAGCTAAAGACGGTCTGCTAAAGACGGTCAGCTAAAGACGGTCAGCTAAAGACGGTCAGCTAAAGACGGTCAGCTAACTCGTCTGCTTTGAGTCGCCCCGTCCCTTTTATTATTGTGCAAACTGCTAATTTATTTCTAGTATTATTTACTGGATTTGGGCACTTTATTATTGTGTGTTTTATTTGGAGCCGAATGCGCGATGTGCTGTTTGTATTAGTTTTGAGCCTACGCTTTATTTTTCAATTATGCAATTTTATTTAGTTTCTGCTCTTGATTGTTTAATAAATATTAATTTTTTATTAAAGTGGACGTGCCTTTTGTGTTTAAGAGTAAAAGCTTTAAGTTAATCGTCTATTTGTGTCTCAACCGTGAAGCTGAGCTGATCCTGTGTTCACAGAGCAGCTGAAATTATCGTGTCTGTCAATTATTATAATACATATGACTAAAACAATTGTCTAAATTATGTTGCAAATTCCTCAAAAGTTCTTGTGATGATATCACTAGTTTCCACTAGGGATGCAACTCTACAGTTAGTCCACGGTTCAATACACACCTCGGTTTTTAACCACGGTTTTCAGTTCGGTTCTGATGGCTTGTCACATCAGTTTTTTACTATTCTATTCTTAAGCGACAGGAACAGAAAGAGGTTAAAAAAAAGTTAAAAAAAATATTGCAATACTCTTTCTTTATTTTACTTAAAAGAATTGAAAAACCTTACTTAAACTTAAAACTTTACTTTAAAAAACACATTCCTAGTGTATTGTATAATATAAAATAAATATATATATATATATATATATATATATATATATATATATATATATATATATATATATATATATATATATATATATATATATATATATATATATATATATATATATATATATATATGAGATTAACAGTGGCAGCTCAGAGCTGTACAGCAGCATTTAAGTATGAGATTGAATGAATGAATGTAAAAATAAAACATTACACAGACTTCACTATAAAATATACATTGATTCTTATTAAAGCTGCTGTATTAGTTCTTCAGTCAAGAGCAGAGAGTGATTTTTTCTTTGTCTTTTGTTGTTGTATTAACATTAAAGGTATAGTTCACTCAAAAATGAAGATTCTGTCATTGAGAAATGAACACAGGTTATGAATATTAGAGTGAGTATTGGAGGTGAACTGTCCCTTTAAGGACGGCGTGTTCACTATAGGCTGTGCTACTGTCACTTTAAGACCTGCACGCATCTAATATACAGACACACACCGACTTTACTTTAGACATAACCGACTGTGTTTATGTTAACCTTGTGTGTATTTGACAGTATTACCGCAGTTAGACGACTACTTAGTCCAGTAATCACGTGTTTGACAGGCGTTTAGTGCGCGCGCTCAGCTCATGTTAAAACCGCGCATAATCACGCAAATTAAATGTTTAAACGGCAAAGGCTTTAAAACGCATGCAAATAATGAGCTTTGGTGATTGTGAATAACTCTAGTGTTTCGTGAGTATAACTCCACCACTAACCTGTGATGTGAATGTATGTCGTGTTGTTCAGTATTGGGATGGAGGAGGCAAATGATAGAATGTGTAGAAAAATAATTAATTAAATGCAAAACCAAGCGCGTATTGAACCGTGAATGCCGTACCGAACGGTTCAATATTATATTGAGAATTGTGGCATCACTAGTTGACAAAGTACTATATTTTGGGAAATCATAAGCTGTGATATTGCGCAGGTGCTCGTGATGCAAAGCTGTCAGAGACAAAATAATCAGCTCAAAAAACATTTAATATTCTGCAAATAGCCTACTAGTTTATGTTTATTTATAATTCATTTATCAAGTGCTGCGCACAGTGCAAAGCTAATTCATTTTTACGCTTTTTTTCCTAACGTCATTTTTAGTCAAAAATACAAGATTTTCTTTGGTTGATTACAGCCCTAGTTTGGTGTCAAGACGTTTTTTTTAATCTTTGCAGGAAAACACCTCTTATTCACTGACCACACTTCTCTTCCCTGCCATGTTTTCATCACTTCCTTGAGTGTATTTTAGTTGCGTCTCTCGAGCTGATTCTCTGAAGGGTATTTTTTTGTTCTTCTTCTGATTTGACTTTCTTGAAACAGTTGGTGCTGAGGCCAACCACAGATTGAGGCCCTTGGATGGGCCGCACATGCTCTCATTGGATAGTGAGGCAAAGTGTGTCTCCGCGCACACATATCTGACACCTATTTCCTCCCAGAAAGCCTAGCAGCAACCCAGAATCCAGGAAGTGGTGGCTCAGCAGTGGACGTCATGCTGCTCGCGGAGAGCGAAGAGAGACGTTTGCTCAGCATGTTTCTTCACGGCGATCTCAGGGACGGCGTCGTCATTATGCTCGGATAACTTGGTTAGATCCAGCCTAGCTCATCGAGACGATGATGCTGCTAGTGTTTGAAACGGACTGATTGATTTCTTGATATTGTTGAGCTTCTCTGTCCTCATGAGTTTATCACGGAAGGAGGAACAGAACAGGAACCCGGCTCGCTGTTCGCCTGGCCGCTGGCGTATCCTCAGCAGACCTTGGCTGAAGCACCGCTCCAATTCGGCCCCTGAGGAGCCCATGCTCCACAGAAGGACCCTGGCTGGCACACAGAGCTTGCCGTGGTCCAGAAGCAGCAGATGTATGGCCCCCATCTCCAGGGTCCACAGTCTCCCGGAGCCCCATAGGGTCACCAGCCGCGGGGTTCTCCTGGAGCACGCTCACCTTCAGAGGGACTGGAGATCTCGCAGCTCGGCCCCTTATGGAAGATCCACATCTGAACCGGGGAATGGGAACCGTGTTGAGACTCCGCCGCTGAGGCGGGCCCCAAGCGCTCAACCGTTTTCTGGGATTCTACTGTCCATGTCAAGACGGATCGGCCAGATTTTAAATGCCTCTTCTGAGCCGGCTGTCGGACAACTTTCAGATGACGGTAGGAAGTTTGATCAGTGCAACGTTTACACTAGATTATATTTGACTTTCATTTCAATGTACGTAAATATATTATCACTTCGTGGTCATTTATTCACCCTCATTTTCTGTCTTGAAAGATGAAATGGACTAGTTTTGTTTACCGTAAGAGCAATAAAAACATGACGTTTTCGAAACGATCCCTTTAAGTGCAGCCTCCACATTGATTTGTTTAACATTTGGTTCAGGCGTTGGACTGGTTGAGCTCTGATTTGGTCAGATGTACTGGTTTGACTAACTTCAGGAAGCCTAATGAGATTTTCAGATGTGTAAGCCAGTCATATCGAGTCAGTGAAGGTGAAATTACACTTGATCCTTCGATAGAGAAATGTAAGCGATTGGGCAATCTTGTGTTTCCCCAGTGTAGGTGTTGCTTGATTATCAGCATGTGCTGCTGGAGACTAATCTCATTTGTGGACCAGTAAACACTCACGTGAAGCTGTGGAGATGGTGGCTTAAAGGGATAGTTCACCCCTAAAATGAAAATTCTGTCTTCATTTACTCACCCTCAAGTTGTTCCCTGTATGAGTTTCTTTGTTCTGCTGAACACAAAAGAAGATATTATGAAGAATGTTTGTAACCAAGCAGAGAGAGCAACCATTGACTACTATAGTAGGGGAAAAAACACTATGGTGGTCAATAGTTGCTCTCTCTGCTTGGTTACAAACATTCTTCATAATATCTTGTGTTCAGCAGAACAAAGAAACTTGAAGGTCAGTAAATGATGACAGAATTTTCATTTTTGGGTGAAGTTCTTTAGAAACATCTTTAAGCTTCCCACATCCTCTCTTTAAATGTTATTTAAGACATATTTGTTTGACTATTTACGAAAGGACCATAATATATCAAACCCACAGATCTGAATATTAATGAATTCAGTTTGAGATTTTGAAGGGATAGTTCACCCAAAAAATCTAATTGTCATTTACACACTCGTACTATTCCAAACCCATGAGACTTTTGTTCACATTTGAGTTTATTAATAAAAACCTGAGATGTGTTTGTCCATCCACCAAAGCTTTGATGGTTCCTAAGAATTTTGTGAAGTATTGAGCAATTTTTAATCCAAGTCTTCTGAAGTTTTATATGAAATCGCTCTGGCTCTGATCGAGATTAAAGGTGCAATAGGTGATCTCTAGAGCTGTGGTCTTCTCTTTTTTTCATGAGAGTCACTGAAAGGACAAAATCAAAAGGAGAGCCACTTTTACCGCAAAGTATTAAAAGTCACATCCAGTTTTAAATAGCATGTCTGTCATCCCTGAACACACCATATGCAATGCAATAAATACAAAGATGGATCGATAGAGGGTATGCATAATATATTTTTAATGCAAACTTTCTTTTTAACCTTGTTATTTTTTTCTACATTAGATTTATACAAAATGAGTTTTCGTGTGTATATGATACTCACTATAACGTGTTATATGCAACCAGGGCTTGACATTCACTGTTTTCCTCACCAGCCACTGTGGCTAGAGGTTTTCCAAAGTTACACTCAGCATTTTCACTGGCCACAATTTTGCTGTTTGGAAATTACATTATATATGATTAAAGTTGACTTTGGCATGCTTAAATTACTTGATTGGGAGTCATTTTACTTGATTTAGAAGATTTAAAACCCTTTCAAATGCAGTGACCACCCAAATCAAGACTACAGTGTTTATCAGCTGGTGTGTGTGCAGGTGGGCAATATGAGAAATGTGATATGAAATTAGTTATTTTTGTTTGGCTGTATAAAAGAACAAATAAGCAAATTACAAAATTAAAAAAAAATTCAGATACAGTAGGTTTTTTTAATATGTATACATGTTAATATCTGTAGTTGTTTGATTAACATTAATGACAGACAGGTGTTTAATTGGGCTGCTGAATGCATGGACGTTATATTCTGACACATATCCAGTTTTTACCCACCTGTTTATGTACACTTAAGCCATAACGACTGTACTCCACACGATGGACATTTGGACGTCTGTGTGCGCGTGAATTTGACTATTCAGGCCAGGAGAACCAATCACGCGTGTGACAGAGAGAGCGCTTCTGTTGTGTGTCATTCAGCGAGATTAAGCCTTCCCGCCTTCAATGACTGCTAATTATTTGTGATATGACCGTCTTGGCATTTTATTTGGCTGAATGCTGAAATTATATTCAACCCGCCAAAGTGGCTGCCTTACCCGCCACAGCTGAAATCTACCCGCATTTGGCGGGTGTTAATGTCAAGCCCTGTATGCAACATTAGATTTATACGCCAAAATGAGTTTTCACGTGCATATGATACTCACTATAACGTGTTAAATGCATCTAACTAGGGCTGCACGATTAATCGAACCGCAATCGTGATTTGGCTTATGTGCGATTATGAAAAAGCAAAGGCTGCGATTTTAATGAAATAAATAAACGCCCAGCGTGTTAGTGAAGAGCTGCTCTGAGATCACTGCTCCGCCTGAAAGCACTGAGTTTGAGCTGTCAAACATCTTCACAAACTAGTAACATGTTACTAGTACAACAAAATACAACGTTTAATAACGCGTTTTAACTCTATAGTCAGTCGAGTGTTTATGAGCTGATGTCTATACAGTAATAAAGTTTATGTCAATCAGCACTGCATACTTTGCACACAAAAACTATTCTCGTCTTCATAAAGTTATTGTAGAGCCGCTGTAGTGAGATGGACTTTGTAACTTTAGTCTTTAGTGTCTTTTAAGGGTCTTGAGAGTGTAAAGTTGAGCCAATGGAGGCCTTTCAGAGCATCAGATTTACACTAAAATATCTTCATTTGTGT
>JARQWZ010005860.1:25000-50000 GCA_033150135.1 Gobio occitaniae | reverse complement strand
GACCCGCCTCCTCGTCCCCCAGACACCAATTAAACACACGCTAATCTGAAGAGCCATTCCAGAGCCAGATCTGCATCTCTACTGACGCTGTATACATATCATATTTCTACTGATTTATATTTATTGCTGCATTTATTGAGACAGTACCTGTCAAAAGTTGGGAAATATTACATTTTTTAAACGTTTTAATGTTCTCTTGTGCGCACCGAGGCTACATTTATTTAATCGAAAATACAGTAAAAACTGTCATATTGCGAAATATTGTTGCAAATTAAATCAACTTTATTCTATTTTAAAATGTCATGAGTTCCTGTGATCAAAGCTGAATTTCTCATCATTACTGCAGTCTTCAGTGTCACACGATCCTTCACTAATCTGATGCTTTGGAAATATTTATTATTATTATCATCAATGTTTAAAACATTTTTGTGGAAAATTAGTTTTTTGTTGAATAGAAAGTTCAATGAAAAGCATTTGTTGAATTCATTTATTAAAGCATTTATTCAATAGAATCTTCTGTAACAGAAGATAAATAATAAATCTAATGCATCCTTGATGAAGTATTAATTTCTCTTTTTTTATCTTTCCACAAATGATTGAATTCATTGCTTCCACAAAAATGTCAAGCAGCAAAAAAATAATATTGATCATGATCATAAATGTGTGTTGATCATCAGATCCTCAAATGAGAATGATTAGAGTCATGTGACGCTGGACACTGGAGCAATGATAAATCACAGGAATAAATGACACTTTACTGTATATTCACTGGAGGAATATTTCACTGTTTTACTGTTTTTACTGTATTAATGCAGCCTTGTTTCCAAACTTATGACAGGTACTGCATGTTTTAATATATACTGTATGATTATATCACTGTAAAAAAAATCCCCGTAAAATTTAAGGTAAAAAAACGGCAGTATATGGTTTTATTATTTTTACCGTAAAAAATACGGTAGCAATACGGTCTATTTTTACAGTTAAAAACTGGATAATTTAAAAGTTTATTTTGTAATAATTACATGTACACTGTAACAAAATTCTGTAAAATTTTGGTTGCCAGAACTTTACAGTAAAAAATACGGTAGCAATATTTTAGGTTTTACGGGACAGCACTTAGTTTACTGTCTATTTTACAGTTCAAAACTGTACAATTTAAAGGTTTATATTGTAATAGTTATGTGTATATTGGAAAAAAAAAATTCTGTTAAATTTACCGTAAAAAATACAGTAACAACATTAGGTTTTACGGGACAGCACTTAGTTTACTGTCTATTTTACAGTTCAAAACCGTATAATTTAAAGGTTTATATTGTAATAATTATGTGTATGTTGTAAAAAAATTGTTAAATTTACTGTAAAAAATACGGTATCAACATTTTAGGTTTTACGGGACAGCACTTTGTATACTGTCTATTTTACTGTTCAAAACCGTATAATTTAAAGGTTTATATTGTAATAATTATGTGTATATTGTAAAAAAAATTCTGTTAAATTTACCGTAAAAAATACAGCAGCAACAATTTAGGTTTTACGGGACAGCACTTAGTTTACTGTCTATTTTACAGTTCAAAACCGTATAATTTAAAGGTTTATATTGTAATAATTATGTGTATGTTGTAAAAAAATTCTGTTAAATTTACCGTAAAAAATACGGTAGCAACATTTTAGGTTTTACTGTATTAATGCAGCCTTGTTTCCAAACGTATGACAGGTACTGTATGTTTTTAATATATACTGTATGATTATATACATTGTAAAAAAAATCCCAGTAAAATTTACGGTAAAAAAACGGCAGCATATGGTTCTATTTTATTATAAAATACTTTTACCAAAACTGTCTATTTTTACAGTTCAAAACTATATAATTTAAAGGTTTATATTGTAATAATTACATGTACACTGTAACAATTCTGTAAAATTTTGGTTGCCAGAACTTTACAGTAACGGTTACAGTAACGGTTACAGTTACGGTTACAGTTACGGTTTTACGAGAAAGCACTTAGTTTACTGTCTATTTTACAGTTCAAAACCGTATAATTTAAAGGTTTATATTGTAATAATTATGTGTACACTGTAAAAATGTATGTTAAATATACGGTCAAAAACATATTTAATTAACTGGAATAATGTTAAATTACCAACCTATTGAAATACTAATATCTGTGATGTACCTTTGATACTGACAACCACCAATCACAGCGGAGATGAGTCACATGATCAATCAAAGATTTGAGGAGGACAATACTCATATATAAATATATAGTCATTCACACAAACACTAAACACCATCATGATAACACACTAACATTAATTTAACATTAGATGTGACGTAAAACCCTAATGTTCATAACTGATTATAAAAACTAAGAACGTTATTTAAACGAAAATACATTGAATGTGAAGTGTCACGCAGGGGATTCTGGGTTTTTCACTGTAAATTACACAACGACTCGCTCTTTTTCACTTCCAAATTTAACTGTTTTACTGTAAAATTAAATGTACGGTTAGATATATTACAGTTATTCAGTGTATATAGTACGGGAACTTTAACCAATTAACTGTTTGGCATTTTTACAGTCTTTTACCGTTAAAATCACGATATTTTTTACAGTGTGTGTGTGTGTATACACCAGTTGTTTCTGGTCTTGGACTCTGATTGGCTGAGAGGCTTTGCTGTATGAGTGTGATGAGCGGAATTACAGACTGTGGTAACTGCGGTAAAACATTCGCTCTCTCACGGTCTCATGACGGCTATTTATATCACCTGAGCGGGGCAAACAGCAGCAGCTTCTGCACCACACCTTCTCCCTCCATCACACACACACACACACACACACACACACCTCCCTGTGCTGACTCTGTTCTTCCACATGCTGTGGCCACGCCCCTCTCTGTGCTGAAGCATCGTCATTGGACGGGCTGTTTGTGTTGAGGGTTGTCGTGGAGACCAGGTGTTTCAGGAGAGGGCAGGAGGGCACAAAGCGTCTTCTGTTCTCCTTCATCATGTGTTTGTTTGTTTGTTTGTTTGTTTGTGTGTGTGTGTGTGTGTGTGTGTGTGTGTGTGTGTGTGTGTGGAGGGTGTGCGCACACCTGGCAAGCACTGTGGGAATCTGGCATTAGGACGTGTGTGAAACTAATGAAAAGACCTTTGGGTGAAAGATCTCTGGATAATCGGCCAATTCATGTTTCTGCGCTATAGACTGCATGTTTGAATATGGGCTTAATGGGGCTGTGATGTATTAAACACACACACACACACACACACACACACACACACACACACACACACTGAATGTAGGGCTGGGAATCAAGAGCACTGTTACACACAAGCAGTTTGAGTGGAGAGAGACGGGGTGAAGGCTTTTCTGTTGAGCTTGTGATTGCTATGGGATTGATGAATGCGATGAAAGGGAATGAATACTGTAGAGGACAACATTTGGAGTTTGAACTCATTCACTCACAGAATCTTATTTGTGTTTATCAGTCTAGGCGTGGAAATGGATTTGCATTTTGCAAGAGTCACTTTAACGTCTCCAGCGAACACGGCCTCAAGGTGTAAGGCAAATCCTGTCAATCCATGTCAAAAATCACAAGGAGTGGTGCCTTAAAGGGATAGTTTCTGTTTTAAAGTCCATAAAAGTGCATCCGTCCATCATAAAAGTGCATCTGTCCATCATAAAAGTGCATCTATCCATCATAAAAGTGCATCTATCCGTCATAAAAGTGCATCTGTCCATCATAAAAGTGCATCTATCCATCATAAAAGTGCATCTATCCGTCATAAAAGTGCATCCATCATCATAAAAGTGCATCTATCATCATAAAAGTGCATCTGTCCATCATAAAAGTGCATCTATCCATCATAAAAGTGCATCTGTCCATCATAAAAGTGCATCTATCCATCATAAAAGTGCATCTATCCGTCATAAAAGTGCATCTATCCGTCACAAAAGTGCATATATCATCATAAAAGTGCATCTATCATCATAAAAGTGCAAATATCATCATAAAAGTGCATCTATCCGTCATAAAAGTGCATCCATCCATCATAAAAGTGCATCTGTCCATCATAAAAGTGCATATATCATCATAAAAGTGCATCTATCCGTCATAAAAGTGCATCCATCCATCATAAAAGTGCATCTGTCCATCATAAAAGTGCATCTGTCCATCATAAAAGTGCATCTGTCCATCATAAAAGTGCATCTATCCATCATAAAAGTGCATCTATCCATCATAAAAGTGCATCTGTCCATCATAAAAGTGCATATATCATCATAAAAGTGCATCTATCCGTCATAAAAGTGCATCCATCCATCATAAAAGTGCATCTGTCCATCATAAAAGTGCATCTATCCATCATAAAAGTGCATCCATCCATCATAAAAGTGCATCTGTCCATCATAAAAGTGCATCTGTCCATCATAAAAGTGCATCTGTCCATCATAAAAGTGCATCTGTCCATCATAAAAGTGCATCTGTCCATCATAAAAGTGCATCTGTCCATCATAAAAGTACATCTATCATCATAAAAGTGCATCTGTCCATCATAAAAGTACATCTATCATCATAAAAGTGCATCTATCCATCATAAAAGTGCATCTGTCCATCATAAAAGTGCATCTATCCATCATAAAAGTGCATCTGTCCATCATAAAAGTGCATCTATCATCATAAAAGTGCATCTATCCATCATAAAAGTGCATCTGTCCATCATAAAAGTACATCTATCATCATAAAAGTGCATCTATCCATCATAAAAGTGCATCTGTCCATCATAAAAGTGCATCTGTCCATCATAAAAGTGCATCTGTCCATCATAAAAGTACATCTATCATCATAAAAGTGCATCTGTCCATCATAAAAGTGCATCTATCCATCATAAAAGTGCATCTATCCATCATAAAAGTGCATCTGTCCATCATAAAAGTGCATCTATCCATCATAAAAGTGCATCTGTCCATCATAAAAGTGCATCTATCATCATAAAAGTGCATCTATCCATCATAAAAGTGCATCTGTCCATCATAAAAGTACATCTATCATCATAAAAGTGCATCTATCCATCATAAAAGTGCATCTGTCCATCATAAAAGTGCATCTGTCCATCATAAAAGTGCATCTGTCCATCATAAAAGTACATCTATCATCATAAAAGTGCATCTGTCCATCATAAAAGTGCATCTATCCATCATAAAAGTGCATCTATCCATCATAAAAGTGCATCTGTCCATCATAAAAGTGCATCTGTCCATCATAAAAGTGCATCTGTCCATCATAAAAGTGCATCTATCATCATAAAAGTGCATCTATCCATCATAAAAGTGCATCTGTCCATCATAAAAGTGCAACACAGATTTCTGCTGCTGAGTAATTGTAAAGAGACGGCACAGCATCAACATCCGTGTTTTAGTTCTGCATCAGCAAGTGCTTCCCTCGCCTCAGTTCACTTCTGCTTTCCTCAGATTTACACTACATGCGAAGAAACACTTCATGCTGTGGTTTTTCGTGAGAAAACTCAAAACATACATTCGTGATCCGACAATGAAATCGGCTCGTGAAGAGTTTGTGAATCGCTCAAGTGTTGGATCCATGTGTGCAGCAAACACACACATAACGTCTGACACTGGAGATGAAGAGAGATCTAGTCTTGAATTAAAGAGATAGTTCACCTAAAAATGAAAAGTCACGCTCAAGTTGAACACTAAGGAAGATATTTGGAAGAATGTTTGTAACCGGGCAGATCTCACTACCCATTGACTATTACAGTATTTCCTCCACTATGGTAGTCAATGGCTTTCTTCCAATAATTTTCATCTTTGGGTGAACTATCTATTCTAAATCATACATACAAACATAAATAGCAGCATTTAAAGGTGAGATTTTAATAAAACAAGGACAAAGTCTTGTCTATTTCTCACACTATATATAATATAATCTAGAAGATGGGACCTATGGGTCAGTTTTATTGTGCTTTTTGTCTTTTATCGGATAGAAAAGCACACATTCCTATTTATCTCATTTATAGGGAATTAAACAGTTCCTCAGAAGAAAGTCAGTCATGGGTTTTGAAACCACATGAGGTTAAGCAAACAGTGTAAAGTTTTAGGTGAACTATATAACATCAACAGCAGTGCTGCGTCTCACGGGTATATCTGTGGCATTGTGTGGGTCAAAATTATCAATTTTTCTTTTATGCCAAAAATCATGAGGATATTAAGATCATGTTCCATGAAGATATTTGGTAAATGTTCATATCATAAATGTATTATTAGTAGTAATATGCATTGCTAAGGACTTCATTTGGACAACTTTAAAGGAGATTTTCTCAATATTTAGATGTTTTTGCACCCTCAGATGTTCAAATATTGTCCTATCCTAACAAACCATACATCAGTGAGAGATGATTTATTCAGATGAAGATGATCTGTACATCTGCCTTATGACTGGGGTTGAGCCACATATATCATTAATCGTATGTGTTCTGTGTTTGTTTGGGTGAGGAGAGTTTTCAGTGGTGTTTTATAAGCAGGAGATCTGAGTTGTGTCTGTGTTGGCAGTGATTAGCGATCGCGTCTGAAACCTCATCCATAGACAGGTGGCATGAGCTCTCCTTCAGCTGAAGGCATTCCCTGCGGCCTGCTGGGGTTAGGGTTACCCTTCAGCGGGCACATGCGGTCTCAGGGTGTGTGTGTGTGATCATATGGGTCAGTGACACACACACATGCGGTCTCAGGGTGTGTGTGTGATCATATGGGTCAGTGACACACACACATGCGGTCTCAGGGTGTGTGTGTGATCATATGGGTCAGTGACACACACATGTTCCTCACCCGTGTTTGAGCTGGGACTGCGGGCCATGATGTGAAGAACGCGGTGTTCCACATATGCAACACTGGCTTGACTCATAAATCCCATCACAAACATTGTGTATCAAACATGGCGCTTTAATGGAACACACACACTGTCAGTCTGAACCCTTGCTGACCTCTGGGTAAGGGCTATTTGTGGGCTCCAGATCCATTCCGGGGTCACACTGGCAGGTCCTGGATCAGCTGTAATTGTTTTCAAGCTGTGCTGCTGCACAAACAAACACATGTGAGCACGTATATGACCATGTCCAGGACACCCACATGGTCTCATTACACTCTTTGTGGAGCACAGGTGTCTTCCTGCAAACCACGGCTCGCTGCCCTCATGCCTCAGGGTGTCTCACAGGCACATATATACATCAGTATTATACACAGTACACACACATGATGTAAACACAACCTTTATTTTGGATGTGATTTGGAATCGATTGCCCATCACTAATATATATTTTGTTGTTGACGTTTTCTACTTCCCCAATAATAATAATAATAATAATAAATACAGCTGCAAGCAGCAATACCGGGGCCAAGCGCAACAGAAGCAAATAAGGAAGCAGCAGACCAGCTGAAAAAATGAGTGCAGACATTTGAAGCAAAAATGTTAAAACCCCACTTTAATACATTGAGTTGTGTAGAGCCAATGTCATATTTTGTTCTATTATAGCGCCACCAAGAGGCACAATCCTACCATTTTGTCCTCGGAGTGAGCCCATACATGTCTGTGTCAATTTTGGTGAAAATATCTCATTTTGTTTTGGAGTTATAGACATTAATATGAAAAAACAATTAAAAAATGACTGACACCTGACTTTGATTGGATTTTACTGCCCCTAACTATCAATATTTTGACATTTGGGCATTAGTGTTTCGCTATCGACCTATGTTTCTGAACTTCTGACGCTGGTTTCGTCTCGATCGGACTAGCGGTTTCGAAGATATCAGCTAACGTTTTTTAAGCGCTAAATTACGACGCTGCACAAACCATACACCGAAACCTGGCAAGCCTGGTATCGTTGGACTCGGCAAGAATTCAGGAGACAAAAAAAGTTACTCACATGAAAATAAGTCAATCTCACCCAAAGTTATAAGCATTTGTGGAAAAAAAATCCACTAGGTGGCGCTGTTTCAAAACTTCTCAGGCTCCTTCAGGTCATCTGATGACCCAAACCGAGTTTCATAACAATCTGTTCATGTGTTCATAAAATACAGCATTTTAGCACATCATTCAAAACGGCCGATATGGTCAAATGGATATCAGTCGACTCGGCATGCCGTCCTGAATCTAACGAGACCTATGATTTCTGGACGAACGGTTCAGAAGTTATGAGCAAAAATAACCAGTAGGTGGCGCTGTGCCGAAACGCTGCATGTCGCCTCAGGTCATGCTTGTGATGAGGTTAGGGTTTGGGTGATGATTGTTATTTAATCTTAATCTTATCGACCTCTCGCTATACAGCCTGCACTCAGGACCGTGATGCACGTGCTGCACGCATGGACCAGTTCTTTCTGCGTATTGTATTGGCAGGGTCTGTGATTTATTATTAGTTATTGTTGAATTTATATATTTTCTTTTGTAGGAGAGAGACGTTGAAATCGACGTTCTTCTCAGGGATGTTAAATTGTACATATTTAGCTTGTAATGAATGACGTATTTTTTTCTTTCTCTGACACTTTTCCTGTGTTGACGGCAAAATGTTACGAATTTTATATTTTGACAATACGTATAAAAATAACAAATAGGCTTAAATTTTTGTATATTTTTTCTCTGCGACATTTTTTCACCCTACTGTGTTGGCAGCAAAATGTTACATTTTGTATCTTGACAAGGCGAATAAAATAATAAATGAAATTTTTGTGCAGGCTACATTTTTATTTTTTCAGTGGAAATTTAAATGTGAAATTCTGAAAACGAGATCTAAATTTAGCGGGATGGTCGGGTCGGGAAGAAAATTATTCTAAGTGGACAGCGGGTGAACAAAGAGTGTATCTATAGCGGGAACGGGTGGGTCCGGAATATAACCCCAGCGGGAGCGGGACTTAAAAACCAGTCCTGCGCAGACCTCTACGATAAAACACGGAAGAACAACACATATATCGCTGAGAACACTCGTTTAAACAGCACACACACACCGGGACTGCATCTGACTGCACATCACATTTTTCACAATGTTGATTCTTCTGGCAATGGACTGTGACCTTCATTAAACCTTTAAATAAAAGGTTTACACATTCATATACAATAAACGAGCTTGCACAGCGAGAGGAAATAAAGTTTACGCAAAACACCTGCCGACCTCACCAGAGCATGAGAGCGAAGCAAAGCGGAGCTTAAATCATGAACTGTGCGCTCAAATCCCACAACATGACATTTCTCTAGCCTACTCTACTTGTAGCCATTAAAACATATAATTAGTTTCAGTTTAAATATTATAATGTTATTTTTTAATTTAATTTAATTTACGTTGAAAAGTGAACAGGACACAAGATGCATAATGTCAGAAGACGGGGGTCTTCAATAAGTTCAATAACACTTCAATACGGTTTGTTTTATTGAAAGCCTTTCTTTAAAGGGAATTTCGTTTTGTATAAATTGTATCTTAATTTTAATCTATGTTTTATCAACCAAATTGCCCGGATTTAATAAATGATAAGCAAATAGCCTATAACAGACAATGACATGGAGGCGGCTAGAAAAAAAACATATATATTACCGCTCTTTCTACACACACACCGCAAGTCCACATCGGTCATAATATGACCTCATGTATGTTTTAAAAACATAATTCAACATATAAATAATACTTTTTAATGGGCCACTTAAAATGTTTATTACAAATAAATTATACAATTTTAAAAATGAACAAAAATTTGCATTGCATTTGCAATCCTTTGCAGCCCCCCCACTTCCCCACTTCCCACTTCCCCACTTCCCACTTCCCCACTTCCCACTTCCCACTTCCCGCACCCCTGCAGCACTCACACATGCTACTTTAAAATAAATAAAAACCAGTCGAGCTGTGGCTTGAGGTCGGCCTGCTATTTTTACATGATGAAAAAAACGTAGTTTGATGGAAAAAAACTATTCCGGTTCTTCAAAGCTTCAAACGGATTCAGTGTTTTCGTTTTGTCATCTTAATTTGTTCATTATTTAAGTGAAAAATATGTAGTGTAGGCCTATTTATTTTATGCTTTTTATTTATATTTGATGGAGTTTTTCTCTGTTGTCAGAAACGCTGCAGGTGTGTGATCATGTGATCATGTGATCATGTGCAGGTTCTGATGTTGATCTGTTCTGTATGCTGAAATTTGCACAGTAAAATAAACCTGTCTATTTAACAGGTCACAGACACTCTTCAATTGTATATTTATTTAATGCCATTTCAATATTATAATCTTATCAGTTAACGGTTAATAATCGGATAATGAGCGGCGGTTGTCGTCGGGAAATTAACCGTAATGAGCATCGCTAGGGTCTCTTTTGTAAGTGTTGGGCTGTTACATGTGTGTAGCGAATCTCATACTCATACGTGGAGCGTAACTCGAACAGCGCGTTATTTAGATTTTGTAGGTGGCGCTATTGAGCCATTTTGCCAGGCCTCATTCTGAACCCCATCAGATGTTCTGCACTTCTGACGCGTGAGCAAAGCTTCTCGAGTTCTCCAGCAGGTTCAGGCCCTCAAAAAGACAATTCATTTCAGAGAAGAAGAAGAAGAAGAATAGACTGAGCGATTACAGTCCTCACACCATCGGTGCTCGGCCCTAATCTTATAGGTTAGGCTGTTTATAGTATAATAATTACTGTTATTGTTGGTGTTTCAGTATATTGACTCCAGCGCCAGCTCTTCAGACGTACACATTTACACACTTTCTTTGTCTGTTGCACAACATCTCACACTTTTTTTTTTGTGGTCATTTTTTGGTGCGTTGTTAAAAGTATTGTTCAAAGCGCGTCTCGAGAGCTTCTTCCAGCTGCTAACACACTCTGAGAAACTCTGATTTGGTGTTGGGTAAACCCCAAACTCTCCTCCTCCTTCAGGCTGGTCAGCTGATGTGTGTGTGCTTCCCTTCCTCAGAACTGCCAGTGTTTCTCATGAAGCTCAATGGCAGAGCATTGGTTCAGATGAAGATCTGCTGCCTCATCCTCTAGTCTCTTGACATTTTCAGCGACCCTTCTTTCAGGGTTTGTTCAGTGTGTTTTCTCACTTCAGAGCTGCCGCCCCCTCCCAGAGCATGCTGGGTAACATCCTGTGGTGTGTCTGTCATTGCTGACGCTGCGCTTCGGTCTGAGAGACGAGTGGAGGATGATGGACGAGAGGAACTCTGAGTTAGTGCAAAGGTTATGAAACAGGACAGGTTTTTGAAGGACTGTGTTCGGACACACACACACAATCACACACACACACACACACACACACACACACACACACACACACACACACACACACACACACACACACACACACACACACACACACACACACACACACACTACCCCTAAACCCACCCATCACACACACACACACACACACACACACACACACACACACACACACACACACACACACACACTCACTACAAAACAAACCCACCCATCACACACACACTACCCCTAAACCTACCAATCACACACACACACAAACACACAATCTCACACACACACACACACACACACACACACACTCACACACACAATCTCACACACACACACACACACACACACACACACACACACACACACACTACCCCTAAACCTACCCATCACACACACACGCACACTCTCACACACACACACACACACACACACACACACACACACACACACTACCCCTAAACCCACCAATCACACACACACTCACACTCTCTCACTCACACACACACACACACATACTACCCCTAAACCTACCCATCACACACACACACACACACACACACACTCTACCCCTAAACCCACCCATCACACACACACTCACACTCTCACACACACACACACACACATACTACCCCTAAACCTACCCATCACACACACACTCACACTCTCACACACACACTCACACACACACACACTCACACTCACACTCTCACACTCTCACACACACACTCACACACACACACACTCACACTCACACTCTCACACACACACACACACACACACACACACACACACACACACACACACACTCTCACACACACACACACACACACACAGTCTGGTGTTAGTCTTGAGTATCTCTAGAGTAGTGTTGATCCTTCATATCTCACAAGAGTCTTTACTTTATCATATCTTGGCTTTCTAATTGAAATGACTGTTTTAGAAGGGGCGAATTACAATAAGAAATCTGTTGATTTGTAGCGGTTTAGTTTAGTTTAATTTAATTTAACGCTTGTTTTTCATTCATTTTTCATTTCATTTTAAATGAGTGAGTTTGGACTCCTGGTTATAAACACTTATACCATTAAAGATCAAATCATGATTTATATGCTCATATTCATGTACTTAGAAGTTCTGTCAGTAACTTTAGCTGTTTTTAGAAACTGATGATGTTCTGCGGCGACTATTGATAGAGCTTACATTCATTCCCAGAAACATGGGAATATCAGGAGAGCTTTTGATCATATGCAATCTCAGGCCTGGAAAAATCCAAGAGTTTAGTTTATGAACGCTCAGGAAGCGTAGGCTTTTTTTGCAATGTTTGGAGACTTCTGTATAATTGTTTAGTTGGTATAGAAATGGAAATCCTCCCCAGCCTTTATGAAATGAATGTAGATACATTCGCTCAATCATGAATGGAAATATATATTGATTTAAAAAGGTTTTTCGCGTCTCACCCAGAACATTTGTTGGGTTTTCTAAAGCGTTCAAATGATAAATCTGCTGAAGTGAAATGAATGTATATGCAGTCAAGGCTGTGTCAGTGAGATGTAAATGAGCTCTGGGCTCTGAAAGCACTATTGAGCTCTTCCCAAAGGCCAGGATGAGGTTTGGAGAGGCTGGAGAAATCCCCATCCTCAGTGTTCTCTGGCCTTATCCCCGGAGAGAAGCCGGATTTACACATAGCTGGTGTGAATGAAGCCCTGGCATGTTTAATAATGACACACGTATGCAAGCGCTGCAGAAGTGACACGTTTGTAATGCAAATATTGTTGTTATTGAACAGGGTTATTTTGAGTGTCATAATTGTGGCAGATATTGTGTGGCATCAGATGGAGTTGTCAACAGCTTCACACGTCTCTTAATGGCTGATCTCTGGAGAAGCCTCTTCCTCTCAGCCGTCCCTATGCTTCAGATTGGACTGCTCCTCCACCCACACCTCCATCTTTCCTCAGTCTTATCCAAACACCATCACAGCGCGTCTGTTTACTCAGTTGCATGCTTGTTTGCTGAGCAGTAAATAGAAGAACAGTTTGTTTCGTTGATCTCTCCCAAACGCTTTTGTTCATACCCAGGGCGGGCCGGTGTAATTAAAGGGATAATTCAGCCAAAAATGAAGTTTCTGTCATCATTTAATCCATCTCATGTCATTCCTCTCTGGTGTGATGTCAGTCTAATCTCTGATTCAGTGTTTAATAGCTAAAACAAGTTCTGTCCCAATCAAACAGTCATTAAAGCCTATTAATCTACATTTTTCATATATACACTATTTATCATTTTTAATGCTCTTAAAGCTACACTGTGTAACTTTTTTAGTTTATTCTTAGCTAAAAACACTTAGTTCTTTCAAAAATATATGTGCTCATTAATGTATATTTACTTCTTTCCAGTAATAAAGTATTCTGGTAAGTTTATAATATGCCATTGTAAACACATACGGGTGAGGGTTTGAATGTGGGTCGCCATGTTGATCATCCATCTTAAAGTACATTAGCCAAAGAGGGACATTCCCGTAAATTCAAGCTTGGCCTTTGGCGTTTTAACACTCGATGGCTCCGTGTCCAATGTGGACGAGGTCGAGCTGGAAGCCATGTTAATCTTGGACTAAATCGGCCACCGTAGGAGTTAAAACGAAATTGGAATTGAGAGGAACAGAAACTAATATTCACTGGATGGTCAAATACAAGTTCACCACTAGATGGGGGAAAATATCACACAGTGGAGCTTTAAAAGAAGTCTCTTCCTGTCACCAAGGCTGCTTTAATTTGATCAAAAATACAGTAAAACAGGTGTATTGTGCAATATTACCATTTAAAATAACTCTTTTCTGTTTTAATATATTTTAAAGTGTCATTTATTCCTGTGATTTCTCATCATTACGCCAGTCTCGTGTCACGATGAGGATCTGAGCTCAAGTTTCTTATTAGGATCAATGTTAATATTTGAATATTCTTAAATATATATATATATTATAAATTTGTGGAAACATGCATTTTTTTCATGATTTTTGAATAAAAAGTAGGGCTGTGCGATATAAAATGCGATATGCGATATCATTGTTAAATAATGCGATATTCAATATGCGATACGATATTGCTTTAAGTGTGTAAAATGTATTTCTTTCCCCAACTGATATCGTTCACTTAAAGCATAACCGACTGTGTTTACTCATCAAGACCAGTGTTGCCACAGTTACTTTAAAAAAGTAATCTGATTACTGATTACTCCTTTAAAAAGTAACTTAGTTACTTTACAGATTACTTGATTTTAAAAGTAACTAAGTTAGATTACAAGTTACTTTATTACTTTATAAGTTACTTACTAGTTTTGGCCAACACTCACTTTATTGGAAGTGCATTTTTAACAGTAACGTTCAAAAATGTATCTCCTGACATTTTAAGTTGAAATAAAAAAAATATTTCCTGAAGAAAAAATGAAGACATTTTTTTTTTTTATAAAATTTTTAATAAAGACAGTCTTTCTTGACTTCACTTAACATAAATACTCTCCCCGAGACTCAAGAAGAAAGCAAAAATATACATTTTTACTGAGGAAAATGACTAAAATAGTAACTCACAGTGACTTGGATAAATTACTTTAATCTGATTACTGGTTTGGAATTGTAATGCGTTAGATTAATCACTACTGGAAAACAGTCAGATTAGAGTTACTAAATAACGCATTACTGGCATCACTGATCAATACAGCCATTTTGACATAACTGTGTGTGTATTTGATAGTTCGAGTGTGTAACGACACGGAAAAAGAGCGACTTGTGCGCACGTTTCGTGTGTGTGTGTCAGACAGCGCGAGACTGCAAGGAGTTGTTTTTCGCAAGTTATTTTGTTTAATAACTCTTTTTAACGTCAAGCAAGTCACACAGTCGTGTGCTCAGTGTATTCTCTGCTGTATGCGTCAAACTAAAACGCAATGTTGAAGTAGCCTCTTAAAATCATTCAGATATTGCGTGCCCTTGCGATATGTACATTTATGTTGCGCAGCCCTAATACAAAGTCTAAAGGGAAAGCATTTATTTGAAATTAAAAATGTTTGTCTTTGCTAGGGATGCACAATATATCGGTATCAGTTCATTTTTAACGTTATCGGCTGTAAGAACATTTTGCTGATATATTAAAGCCGATAAATAATTTAGTTGAGACACTTCAGACATGGCTTTGAGTGAGTTTTGAATTTCTTGAAATATGATTGGAGTCATTTAAAAAAGGAAAAAGCAGTTCAGAGCAACGCGTGTCTGTCATATCGGCTGCATAAGATTATAATAAAAACATGCTTTTAATGCTCAGACTTTTGTTTTTGTAATCAGGCTCTGAAAATGTTTTCATATGATAACCCTGGAGCACAACAGCAGTCATAAGGGTCTTTTTTTAAATCAATCATCTCTCCACTGATGTATGGTTTGTTAGGATAGGACAATATTTGAACATCTGCGGGTGCAAAAACATCTAAATATTGAGAAAATCTCCTTTAAAGTTGTCCAAATGAAGTCCTTAGCAATGCATATTACTACTAATAATACATTTATGATATGAACATTGACCAAATATCTTCATGGAACATGATCTTAATATCCTAATGATGTTTGGCATAAAAGAAAAATGGATAATTTTGACCCATATTGTTGTAAAAACACATTTAATTGAGCAAAAAACATGCCTTGATTATGTTTAACTAGATTACTTTTACAGTAATAATATTGTGTTTTATTGTGCATGTCTTTATCCGAGCTGAAGGCTCTATGCACATGTGGCCGCTCTCCTCTTAAATGTTCCTCTGAGTTCTGATTGGTCCTCATTGAAAGAGCCCTGTGTTTTCCCAGCATGCTCTGGGCTGGGATGCAGCGGTCACACCCTGCCTCCTGAGACACACTGCGTCATCTTCTGCATCTGTGCTGATCATTTAGTCATGAGGTCTGGGAAAACTGAAGTACGGCCCAGTGGCCTGATCTAGAGTGACATCAGGGCGGGCTGACCTCTGACCTTCAGCCCTGACGTGTCCATTCAGTGTCTCGCTCTGGTCAACCGTTCAGCAGAACTGATGATGAAGCTTCTAAATGACCAGCTGATAGACCAGGAGGACCATTAGGCTTTCTGTCAGATGTTCTCTGGTTTGTGAGATGTGACCGTTCCCATAATGCACTGTTCCTGTGCTGCTCTGAATAAAGCACATGTTTACAGGGTTGGTCTGAGAGAGATGCAAACACTGACCAGCTTCCTGGTGTCCTTTTCCCCCGACTGAGTCTCCTTCAGAACCAGCTGGAGCTCAAGAGCGATATTGAAAACCAGTGTGACGCTGCCCTCTACAGGCAGAACACTGTACACACCTGACCCTGGAGCTCAAAACCAGTCAAACAGGTCTGGTTTGATCATTGGTATTTGGTCGAGATACAAATATTTCAAAATCTGAGAATATTGCAAAAACATCTAAATATTGAGAAAATCTCCTTTAAAGTTGTCCAAATGAAGTCCTTAGCAATGCATATTACTACTAATAATAGTCCAGTCCCTTTATCTCTCTAGCTCTACACACACACACACACACACACACACACACACACACGCACACACACACACACACACACACACACACACACACACACACACACAGATGCTTCAGCTTCACTGATGATGGACATGAGTTGTTTGAGATAAAGTCAGTTTTTGATTGATTCATTTCTGTTGTAAAAACAAAAAAATATATATTGCACAATGAAAACAATAATGTCAATATTATTATTATAAGTGTGATTCAAAAAATGTAAAGCGCATTTAAAAAAAATTACAGCATGATTTCATCTCTTAAATGTCTTAGTGTGTGTTTGGGTCATAATTTAGACTTTTAACATCTAATTTCAGCTTTTTTATCATTTTTATCCTATCATAAGTAGGACTTTTAATCATAATTTGGATTTTTAAATCATAATTTAATCTGTTCATCTCACAATGACTTAGCATGACATATTTTCAACTTTTTATCTCACTATTATGACTTTTGAAATCATATTTTCAACATTTTATCTTAAAATTATGACTTAGCATGTCATATTTCTGACTTTATCTAATAATGAGGACTTTTAAAATCATATTTTCATCATTTTATCTTATAATTATTACTTAGCATGTCATATTTTTGACTTTTTATCTAATAATGAGGACTTTTAAAATCATATTTTCAACATTTATCTTATAATGAGGACTTTTAAAAATCACATTTTTGACTTTATCTAATAATGAGGACTTTTAAAATCATATTTTCAACATTTTATCTTATAATTATGACTTAGCATGTCATATTTCTGACTTTTTATCTAATAATGAGGACTTTTAAAATCATATATCTCTTAATTATGACTTTATGATAATTTAAATGAGCGGATCAGTGATATAGTTGAATATTTATTGTCAAACTCCATCCAAAAATACATTTGTGATGTATTTACAGTAGGAAATTTTCAAAATGAGGGTCTTCATAGGGGTATAGCTTTACAGTTACAGCATGGAATAATATTTCAACCTTTAACGTTTTATATTGGCAACATTTAAACATTCAAAATTTGTGAAATATAAGCTCAAAATGACTTCCATAGAGGGCTAGTGCAGAACTGTCATTAGTGTAGTTTAGTGACACACACACACACACACGCCATCACGTTCTCTGGTGTGATTGTGCATGGTATGTCATTTGTCTCTAAAAGAACTGATAATGCCCAGGAATGTTGCCATCGGATGGCTCTGTTTGTCCAAACAATGGCTGACGGTTTTTGAGACTGGTGTTATTTTTACAGGAAGTTGGTTTGGTGCTGCAGAAATGTCTCACAGTGGCGTTTAACGAGTCTAATGTGACTCATTTTCTGATGAACAGCATCATTGTCTGAGTCTATTTTTGAGGTGAGCTGGTGATTAAATGAAGAGTGTGTGCCTGAGTCTATTTCTGCCTTCTATAGTCCCACTAAAAGCCTGGCTCATTGCTGTAGTTTGAGTCTGAAGAGAGTGGAGGTTGAATGCAGATCCTGAGCTGTGTGTTCTGTCCCCTGTGCAGATGTGAAGGGCCCGGCCAGCCACCACTTCTCCTGCGGTCAGTCTCCATTCACAGAGCCCTGCGTTTGGGAGAGGAAGTACTGCATCCTGACGGACAGCCAGCTCATCCTGCTCAATAAAGAGGAAGAGGTGAGAGCTCATCCCCCATTCTCCTCTCTTCCTCTCATCCCCCCATTCTCCTCTCTTCCTCTCATCCCCCATTCTCCTCTCTTCCTCTCATCCCCCATTCTCCTCTCTTCCTCTCATCCCCCATTCTCCTCTCTTCCTCTCATCCCCCATTCTCCTCTCTTCCTCTCATCCCCCCATTCTCCTCTCTTCCTCTCATCCCCCATTCTCCTCTCTTCCTCTCATCCCCCATTCTCCTCTCTTCCTCTCATCCCCCCATTCTCCTCTCTTCCTCTCATCCCCCATTCTCCTCTCTTCCTCTCATCCCCCATTCTCCTCTCTTCCTCTCATCCCCCCATTCTCCTCTCTTCCTCTCCCTCAGTCCAGAGCGGAGGAAGACCACAGATGATGCTTGTGCTCTGTTGTGCGTTTCCCCTTTTGAGGGTTAAAAGCGTCGCTCACGGATGTCATTTATTAACCTTGTTTTACAAACCACATTTTTTTATATATTTTTTTTATTTAGGAGTGCAAAACTTACAACATACGGTGAACACAACAACAAAACACGAAAACAACAATAAAACAGCAGTAATAATAATCAGCAGAAATGACAGATAATAATAGTACTAGTGGAAGTATTCATTAACAAACTGTATTCTTATTTCTATGCCATAGCTATTATATTGATTAATAATAGATAGTTAGCTTATCTGTTTGCTTGTATATGTGCATTTCTGAAATACATAACATGTACAAATCCATTAAATTGTAATGTAGATGCATTTTTTTGTGAAGCTGCTTTGAAACGATATGTATCGTGAAAAGCGCTATACAAAAAAATTTGAATTGAATTGAAGTATTTAAATAGTAATAGCATGTATAATAATAATGATAATAATATTTTGTGATGGCGGCAACAGTAATATCAGTAATAATAATAACAGTAATAATACAATGATGATACTAAAGATGGTGATAAGTTGTGTTGACGGAAATAGTAATATCAATAATAATAATAGATAACATTGATAATAATTTTTTTTTTTTCTGTTAACATCTTTTTCTATCTTTTATATATATATTATACATTTTTTTATGAGTACTACTACTGTTATTATTATTATTATCATTACAAACCACATTTGAGTTATTAACATATATGATATATCACATGACCCAACAGCAGTGCTGCGTCTCACGGGTATATCTGTGGCATCGTATGGGTCAAAATTATCCATTTTTCTTTTATGCCAAAAATCATGAGGATATTAAGATCATGTTCCATGAAGATATTTGGTCAATGTTCATATCATAAATGTATTATTAGTAGTAATATGCATTGCTAAGGACTTCATTTGGACAACTTTAAAGGAGATTTTCTCAATATTTAGATGTTTTTGATTGACAGATTCTTTTAAACGGTTAGTTAATTAGTAAAGGACTTTCTTCCCTGCTGTTAGAATGTGTACCCCTGTGACCTGCACCCACTGACCTCTGACCTCTGACTTGTTCCCAGATGCCGTCTGATGTCCATGAAAGCCCCACATCATCCTCATCAAAGGGGCGGAGCCTGAGAAGGACGGTCAGTGTGCCCTCGGAAGGGCCGTTCCCAGAGTTTCCACCAGAGGGATCCGCCATGATGGGTAAGATCCTGCATATATTACAGGACTTTGAGTGGGTTATCAGATAATATAAGCAATTATTCATGCCCAGTTTCACCTATTTCTACATTTATATTACCATCATCTAACGCTCAAAGTGTATTTTCAATTTTAAAACAATAATAATTGTGACCCTGGAGCACATCACCAGTCATAAGGGAGATGTATAGCTCATCTTCATCTGAATAAATCATCTCTCACTGATGTATGGTTTGTTAGGATAGGACAATATTAGAAAATCTGAGGGTGCAAAAACATCTAAATATTGAGAAAATCTCCTTTAAAGTTGTCCAAATGAAGTCCTTAGCAATGCATATTACTACTAATAATACATTTATGAAATGAACATTGACCAAATATCTTCATGGAACATGATCTTAATATCCTCATGATTTTTGGCATGAAAGAAAAATGGATCATTTTGACCCATACACTGTATTGTTGGCTATTGCCACAGATATATGCCAATGTTCACTTTTATTTTCTGAGGAATATAGTCTAGAATTTGAATATCAAATATTGGATGTAAGATGATGATAATGATCGCCTATGAAAAGCTGTTTTATTGTTATTCTGAGTGTATTTTATTTCTGGTTATGCTCAGACTGCATGTTTTCATTGGCTAGAAGCTTCTCTTTGGCAGTCTTTTAAACATATTTAGCTGCAGTGATCATACGCCATCAGAAGTGTCATTGGGAAATGCTGATTCTGACAGCAGCAGCTCCAGCTACGTTTGAACGGTTTTGTTCTGTCTAGGGTTTCAGAAATGAAGGATCCATTTCTTTTCCATCCATTTCCGATGCATGAAATGGCACTGTAGCTTTAAGATGTTGTGAAGCCGGAAGAGCATGATGGGAATCGTGAAGGAAGTGAGGTCAGGTGTGTTTGAGAGCCCAGGGCCGTTCCTCTCTGAATCCACGAGGATCAGGAGAACACAGCAACACAAACATCAGATCGGGGGCGGAAATATGCATGCTAACACTCTGGAGTATTCCACAAAAACAAAGATCAGTTGTGTGACTCGAATGCATAATACTACTCTCACACACACACACACACACACACACATTGCCCTCACTGTGACTAGATGAGACGGGTTTATCAGCGTTTACACACTCGTGTTGATCCAAACCTGAATGACTTTCTTCAGTCAAACACAACATTCTGAAGAACTTCAGGGTTCCCACTCGTCCTGGAAAACACATGGAGGATTAGAGAACATGTCAAATGTCCTGGAAAGTTAAAACAACAGGAGTTTACAGGCGTTTATAGGAGTTTACAGGCGTTTACAGGCGTTTACAGGAGTTTACAGGCGTTTATAGGAGTTTACAGGCGTTTACAGGAGTTTACAGGCGTTTATAGGAGTTTACAGGCGTTTATAGGAGTTTACAGGCGTTTACAGGCGTTTACAGGAGTTTACAGGCGTTTATAGGAGTTTACAAGAGTTTTTAGGAGTTTATAGGAGTTTACAGGCGTTTACAGGCGTTTCCAGGAGTTTACAGGAGTTTATAGGAGTTTATAGGAGTTTACAGGCGTTTACAGGCGTTTACAGGAGTTTACAGGCGTTTACAGGAGTTTACAGGAGTTTACAGGAGTTTACAGGCGTTTACAGGCGTTTACAGGAGTTTACAGGAGTTTACAGGAGTTTACAGGCGTTTACAGGAGTTTACAGGCGTTTACTGGAGTTTACAGGAGTTTACAGGAGTATACAGGCGTTTACTGGAGTTTACAGGAGTTTACAGGCGTTTACAGGAGTTTACAGGAGTTTACAGGCGTTTACAGGAGTTTACAGGCGTTTACTGGAGTTTACAGGAGTTTACAGGAGTATACAGGCGTTTACAGGAGTTTACAGGAGTTTACAGGAGTTTACAGGAGTTTACAGGCGTTTACAGGCGTTTACTGGAGTTTACAGGAGTTTACAGGCGTTTACAGGCGTTTACGGGAGTTTACAGGCGTTTACAGGAGTTTACAGGCGTTTACAGGAGTTTACAGGCGTTTACAGGCGTTTACTGGAGTTTACAGGAGTTTACAGGAGTATACAGGCGTTTACTGGAGTTTACAGGAGTATACAGGCGTTTACTGGAGTTTACAGGCGTTTACAGGCGTTTACAGGAGTTTACAGGAGTATACAGGCGTTTACAGGCGTTTACAGGAGTTTACAGGAGTTTACAGGAGTATACAGGCGTTTACTGGAGTTTACAGGAGTTTACAGGAGTTTACAGGCGTTTACTGGAGTTTACAGGAGTTTACAGGAGTTTACAGGCGTTTATAGGAGTTTACAGGAGTTTACAGGCGTTTACAGGAGTTTACAGGCGTTTACAGGCGTTTACAGGCGTTTACAGGAGTTTACAGGAGTTTATCGGAGTTTATAGGAGTTTACAGGCGTTTACAGGAATTTACAGGAGTTTACAGGCGTTTATAGGAGTTTACAGGAGTTTACAGGAGTTTACAGGCGTTTACAGGAGTTTACAGGCGTTTACAGGAGTTTACAGGCGTTTACAGGCGTTTACTGGAGTTTACAGGCGTTTACAGGAGTTTACAGGCGTTTACAGGCGTTTACTGGAGTTTATAGGCGTTTACAGGCGTTTACAGGAGTTTACAGGAGTTTACAGGCGTTTACTGGAGTTTACAGGAGTATACAGGCGTTTACTGGAGTTTACAGGCGTTTACAGGCGTTTACAGGAGTTTACAGGAGTTTACAGGAGTATACAGGCGTTTACTGGAGTTTACAGGCGTTGACAGGAGTTTACAGGAGTTTACAGGAGTATACAGGCGTTTACTGGAGTTTACTGGAGTTTACAGGAGTTTACAGGAGTTTACAGGAGTTTACAGGAGTTTACAGGAGTATACAGGCGTTTACAGGAGTTTACAGGCGTTTACTGGAGTTTACAGGAGTATACAGGCGTTTACTGGAGTTTACAGGCGTTTACAGGAGTTTACAGGAGTTTACAGGAGTTTACAGGAGTATACAGGCGTTTACAGGCGTTTACAGGCGTTTACAGGAGTTTACAGGAGTTTACAGGCGTTTACAGGAGTTTACAGGAGTTTACAGGAGTATACAGGCGTTTACTGGAGTTTACAGGAGTTTACAGGAGTTTACAGGAGTTTACAGGAGTATACAGGAGTTTACAGGAGTTTACAGGAGTTTACAGGAGTTTACAGGAGTTTACAGGCGTTTACTGGAGTTTACAGGAGTATACAGGCGTTTACTGGAGTTTACAGGAGTTTACAGGAGTTTACAGGAGTATACAGGCGTTTACAGGCGTTTACAGGCGTTTACAGGAGTTTACAGGAGTTTACAGGAGTTTACAGGAGTATACAGGCGTTTACAGGAGTTTACAGGAGTTTACAGGAGTTTACAGGCGTTTACAGGAGTTTACAGGCGTTTACAGGAGTTTACAGGAGTTTACAGGAGTATACAGGAGTATACAGGCGTTTACAGGAGTTTACAGGAGTTTACTGGAGTTTACAGGAGTTTACAGGAGTTTACAGGAGTTTACAGGAGTATACAGGAGTATACAGGAGTATACAGGCGTTTACAGGAGTTTACTGGAGTTTACAGGAGTTTATAGGCGTTTACAGGAGTATACAGGCGTTTACAGGAGTTTACAGGAGTTTACAGGAGTTTACAGGAGTTTACAGGAGTTTACAGGAGTTTACAGGCGTTTACAGGAGTTTACAGGCGTTTACAGGAGTTTACAGGCGTTTACAGGAGTATACAGGCGTTTACAGGCGTTTACAGGCGTTTACAGGAGTTTACAGGAGTTTACAGGAGTTTACAGGAGTATACAGGCGTTTACTGGAGTTTACAGGAGTATACAGGAGTATACAGGCGTTTACAGGCGTTTACAGGCGTTTACAGGCGTTTACAGGAGTTTACAGGAGTTTACAGGAGTATACAGGCGTTTACTGGAGTTTACTGGAGTTTACAGGAGTTTACAGGAGTTTACAGGCGTTTACAGGCGTTTACAGGCGTTTACAGGAGTTTACAGGAGTTTATAGGCGTTTACAGGAGTTTACAGGAGTTTACAGGAGTTTACAGGAGTTTACTGGAGTTTACAGGAGTTTACAGGAGTTTACTGGAGTTTACAGGAGTTTACAGGAGTTTACAGGCGTTTACAGGCGTTTACTGGAGTTTACAGGAGTTTACTGGAGTTTACAGGAGTTTATAGGCGTTTACAGGAGTTTACAGGAGTTTACAGGAGTTTACAGGAGTGTTAATGCCTGTAAACTCCTGTAAACGCCTGTAAGGTGTGTGGAGTAGAGCTGGAGTAGAGCTGGGGATAGAGCTGGAGATAGAGTGGGATAGAGCTGGAGTAGAGCTGGAGTAGAGCTGGAGATAGAGTGGGATAGAGCTGGAGTAGAGCTGGGATAGAGCTGGAGTAGAGCTGGAGATAGAGCTGGAGTAGAGCTGGGATAGAGCTGGGATAGAGCTGGAGTAGAGCTGGAGTAGAGCTGGAGATAGAGCTGGAGTAGAGCAGGAGTAGAGCTGGAGTAGAGCTGGGGATAGAGCTGGAGTAGAGCTGGAGATGAAGTGGGATAGAGCTGGAGTAGAGCTGGGGATAGAGCTGGAGTAGAGCTGGAGATGAAGTGGGATAGAGCTGGAGTAGAGCTGGAGTAGAGCTGGAGTAGAGCTCGGGATAGAGCTGGAGTAGAGCTGGAGATGAAGTGGGATAGAGCTGGAGTAGAGCTGGAGTAGAGCTGGGGATAGAGCTGGAGTAGAGCTGGAGATAGAGTGGGATAGAGCTGGAGATAGAGTGGGATAGAGCTGGAGTAGAGCTGGAGATAGAGTGGGATTGAGTTAGAGTAGAGCTGGAGTAGAGCTGGAGGAGAGTTGGAGATAAAGCTGGAGATAAAGCTGGAGATAGAGCTGGAGATAGAGCTGGAGATAAAGCTGGAGTAGAGCTGGAGTAGAGCTGGAGTAGTGCTGGGGAT
>JARQWZ010005860.1:0-20000 GCA_033150135.1 Gobio occitaniae | reverse complement strand
AGTTCAGTTGTTCAGTAGTTCAGTAGTTCAGTTGTTCAGTGGTTCAGTTGTTCAGTGGTTCAGTGGTTCAGTAGTTCAGTTGTTCAGTGGTTCAGTGGTTCAGTTGTTCAGTGGTTCAGTTGTTCAGTGGTTCAGTTGTTCAGTGGTTCAGTGGTTCAGTGGTTCAGTGGTTCAGTTGTTCAGTGGTTCAGTTGCTCAGTTGTTCAGTGGTTCAGTAGTTCAGTAGTTCAGTTGTTCAGTGGTTCAGTTGCTCAGTTGTTCAGTGGTTCAGTGGTTCAGTGGTTCAGTGGTTCAGTGGTTCAGTTGTTCAGTGGTTCAGTAGTTCAGTTGTTCAGTTGTTCAGTAGTTCAGTAGTTCAGTTGTTCAGTGGTTCAGTGGTTCAGTGGTTCAGTTGTTCAGTAGTTCAGTGGTTCAGTGGTTCAGTGGTTCAGTTGTTCAGTGGTTCAGTAGTTCAGTTGTTCAGTGGTTCAGTTGTTCAGTAGTTCAGTTGTTCAGTGGTTCAGTGGTTCAATTGTTCAGTGGTTCAGTGGTTCAGTTGTTCAGTGGTTCAGTTGCTCAGTTGTTCAGTGGTTCAGTGGTTCAGTTGTTCAGTGGTTCAGTGGTTCAGTAGTTCAGTTCTTCAGTGGTTCAGTTGTTCAGTGGTTCAGTGGTTCGGTTGCTCGGTTGTTCGGTGGTTCGGTGGTTCGGTTGTTCGGTGGTTCGGTGGTTCGGTGGTTCAGTTGTTCAGTGGTTCAGTAGTTCAGTTGTTCAGTTGTTCAGTGGTTCAGTTGTTCAGTGGTTCAGTGGTTCCGTTGTTCAGTAGTTCAGTTGTTCAGTAGTTCAGTGGTTCAGTGGTTCAGTAGTTTCAGTTGTTCAGTGGTTCAGTTGTTCAGTTCGTTCAGTGGTTCAGTTGCTCAGTTGTTCAGTGGTTCAGTGGTTCAGTTGTTCAGTGGTTCAGTGGTTCAGTGGTTCAGTTGTTCAGTGGTTCAGTAGTTCAGTTGTTCAGTGGTTCAGTAGTTCAGTAGTTCAGTTGTTCAGTGGTTCAGTTGCTCAGTTGTTCAGTGGTTCAGTGGTTCAGTGGTTCAGTGGTTCAGTTGTTCAGTGGTTCAGTAGTTCAGTTGTTCAGTAGTTCAGTAGTTCAGTTGTTCAGTGGTTCAGTGGTTCAGTGGTTCAGTTGTTCAGTAGTTCAGTGGTTCAGTGGTTCAGTGGTTCAGTTGTTCAGTGGTTCAGTTGTTCAGTAGTTCAGTTGTTCAGTGGTTCAGTTGTTCAGTAGTTCAGTTGTTCAGTGGTTCAGTGGTTCAATTGTTCAGTGGTTCAGTGGTTCAGTTGTTCAGTGGTTCAGTTGCTCAGTTGTTCAGTGGTTCAGTGGTTCAGTTGTTCAGTGGTTCAGTAGTTCAGTTCTTCAGTGGTTCAGTTGTTCAGTGGTTCAGTGGTTCAGTGGTTCGGTTGCTCGGTTGTTCGGTGGTTCGGTGGTTCGGTTGTTCGGTGGTTCGGTGGTTCGGTGGTTCAGTTGTTCAGTGGTTCAGTAGTTCAGTTGTTCAGTTGTTCAGTGGTTCAGTTGTTCAGTGGTTCAGTGGTTCCGTTGTTCAGTAGTTCAGTTGTTCAGTAGTTCAGTTGTTCAGTGGTTCAGTAGTTCAGTTGTTCAGTGGTTCAGTTGTTCAGTGGTTCAGTGGTTCCGTTGTTCAGTTGTTCAGTAGTTCAGTTGTTCAGTGGTTCAGTAGTTCAGTTGTTCAGTGGTTCAGTTGTTCAGTGGTTCAGTTGTTCAGTGGTTCAGTAGTTCAGTTGTTCAGTGGTTCCGTTGTTCAGTAGTTCAGTTGTTCAGTAGTTCAGTTGTTCAGTGGTTCAGTGGTTCAGTAGTTCAGTTGTTCAGTTGTTCAGTTGTTCAGTTGTTCAGTGGTTCAGTGGTTCAGTTGTTCAGTGGTTCAGTGGATCAGTGGTTCAGTTGTTCAGTGGTTCAGTAGTTCAGTTGTTCAGTGGTTCAGTTGTTCAGTGGTTCCGTTGTTCAGTAGTTCAGTTGTTCAGTAGTTCAGTTGTTCAGTGGTTCAGTAGTTCAGTTGTTCAGTGGTTCAGTTGTTCAGTTGTTCAGTTGTTCAGTGGTTCCGTTGTTCAGTAGTTCAGTTGTTCAGTTTGTTCAGTTGTTCAGTTGTTCAGTAGTTCAGTGGTTCAGTGGTTCAGTGGTTCAGTGGTTCAGTAGTTCAGTTGTTCAGTAGTTCAGTTGTTCAGTGGTTCAGTGGTTCAGTGGTTCAGTGGTTCAGTTGTTCAGTTGTTCAGTTGTTCAGTAGTTCAGTTGTTCAGTGGTTCAGTGGTTCAGTGGTTCAGTTGTTCAGTAGTTCAGTTGTTCAGTAGTTCAGTTGTTCAGTAGTTCAGTTGTTCAGTTGTTCAGTAGTTCAGTAGTTCAGTTGTTCAGTGGTTCAGTTGTTCAGTGGTTCAGTGGTTCAGTTGTTCAGTAGTTCAGTTGTTCAGTGGTTCAGTGGTTCAGTGGTTCAGTTGTTCAGTTGTTCAGTGGTTCAGTGGTTCAGTTGTTCAGTGGTTCAGTGGTTCAGTTGTTCAGTGGTTCAGTTGCTCAGTTGTTCAGTGGTTCAGTAGTTCAGTAGTTCAGTTGTTCAGTGGTTCAGTTGCTCAGTGGTTCAGTGGTTCAGTGGTTCAGTTGTTCAGTGGTTCAGTGGTTCAGTGGTTCAGTTGTTCAGTGGTTCAGTAGTTCAGTTGTTCAGTTGTTCAGTAGTTCAGTTGTTCAGTGGTTCAGTGGTTCAGTTGTTCAGTGGTTCAGTGGTTCAGTGGTTCAGTGGTTCAGTTGTTCAGTGGTTCAGTTGTTCAGTAGTTCAGTTGTTCAGTGGTTCAGTTGTTCAGTAGTTCAGTTGTTCAGTGGTTCAGTGGTTCAATTGTTCAGTGGTTCAGTGGTTCAGTTGTTCAGTGGTTCAGTTGCTCAGTTGTTCAGTGGTTCAGTAGTTCAGTTGTTCAGTGGTTCAGTTGCTCAGTTGTTCAGTGGTTCAGTGGTTCAGTTGTTCAGTGGTTCAGTGGTTCAGTAGTTCAGTTCTTCAGTGGTTCAGTTGTTCAGTGGTTCAGTGGTTCAGTGGTTCGGTTGCTCGGTTGTTCGGTGGTTCGGTGGTTCGGTTGTTCGGTGGTTCGGTGGTTCAGTTGTTCAGTGGTTCAGTAGTTCAGTGTTCAGTTGTTCAGTGGTTCAGTTGTTCAGTGGTTCAGTGGTTCCGTTGTTCAGTAGTTCAGTTGTTCAGTAGTTCAGTTGTTCAGTGGTTCAGTAGTTCAGTTGTTCAGTGGTTCAGTTGTTCAGTGGTTCAGTGGTTCCCGTTGTTCAGTAGTTCAGTTGTTCAGTAGTTCAGTTGTTCAGTGGTTCAGTAGTTCAGTTGTTCAGTGGTTCAGTTGTTCAGTGGTTCAGTTGTTCAGTGGTTCAGTAGTTCAGTTGTTCAGTGGTTCCGTTGTTCAGTAGTTCAGTTGTTCAGTAGTTCAGTAGTTCAGTTGTTCAGTGGTTCAGTGGTTCAGTGGTTCAGTAGTTCAGTTGTTCAGTTGTTCAGTTGTTCAGTGGTTCAGTGGTTCAGTTGTTCAGTGGTTCAGTGGATCAGTAGTTCAGTTGTTCAGTGGTTCAGTTGTTCAGTGGTTCAGTAGTTCAGTTGTTCAGTGGTTCAGTTGTTCAGTGTTCCGTTGTTCAGTGGTTCAGTTGTTCAGTAGTTCAGTTGTTCAGTGGTTCAGTAGTTCAGTTGTTCAGTGGTTCAGTTGTTCAGTGGTTCCGTTGTTCAGTAGTTCAGTTGTTCAGTGGTTCAGTAGTTCAGTTGTTCAGTGGTTCAGTTGTTCAGTGGTTCAGTATTTCAGTTGTTCAGTGGTTCAGTAGTTCAGTTGTTCAGTTGTTCAGTGGTTCCGTTGTTCAGTAGTTCAGTTGTTCAGTAGTTCAGTTGTTCAGTGGTTCAGTAGTTCAGTGGTTCAGTTGTTCAGTAGTTCAGTTGTTCAGTGGTTCAGTTGTTCAGTGGTTCAGTTGTTCAGTGGTTCAGTGGATCAGTAGTTCAGTTGTTCAGTGGTTCAGTTGTTCAGTTGTTCAGTGGTTCAGTTGTTCAGTTGTTCAGTTGTTCAGTGGTTCAGTGGTTCAGTTGTTCAGTGGTTCAGTGGTTCAGTAGTTCAGTAGTTCAGTTGTTCAGTGGTTCAGTTGTTCAGTGGTTCAGTGGTTCAGTTGTTCAGTGGTTCAGTGGTTCAGTTGTTCAGTGGTTCAGTGGTTCAGTGGTTCAGTTGTTCAGTGGTTCAGTAGTTCAGTGGTTCAGTTGTTCAGTGGGTTCAGTTGTTCAGTTGTTCAGTGGTTCAGTTGTTCAGTTGTTCAGTTGTTCAGTGGTTCAGTTGTTCAGTGGTTCAGTAGTTCAGTGGTTCAGTGGTTCAGTTGTTCAGTAGTTCAGTTGTTCAGTTGTTCAGTGGTTCAGTGGGCGAGGCGGATCAAACAAACTTCCTGTCGGATTTAGGGTGAGAAACTCTGCTGTGCTGATGGAGAAGTATCTGTGTATCTGTCTCTCTCTCTCTCTCTCTCTCTCTCTCTCTCTCTCTCTCTCTCTAAGAGTAAAGCCACTGTGACTAATCAACTACCATTGGGCTTTCATTGCAAAATAAATTGTGATTGCCATCTTAAATTCATAATGTGTCTCATGTTGCATTTTTCTCTTTGAGCCATTATTTCTATAAATCATAATGTTTATGCATATTTTATTTTGGTGTGAATCTTAGAGTGGAGTAAAGCTACAGAATTGCACTGATGACCAGTGTTGGGGAAACGCATTACAAGTAACTTGAGTTGCGTAATAATATTACTTTCTCCAAGTAACTAGTAAAGTAACGCATTACTTTTCAAATTTACAACTAAATATCTGAGTTACTTTTTCACATTAGTTTGACTGACAGCTCTCCTGCCCTCATGTTGAGAGTCAGTGCAGAGGTGTGTGTGTGTGTGTGTGTGTGTGTGTGTGTGTGTGTGAGTGTGTGTGTGTGTGTGTGTGTGTGTGTGTGTGTGTGTGTGTGTGTGTGTGTGTGTGTGTGTGTGTGTGTGTGAGAGAGTGAGAGTGTGTGTGTGTGTGTGTGAACATGATGGTTATTGTAGTTCTAGACTAAATGTGAGCATTTATTTATCTCACTTATACAATAAAGATTCTGTCCTCCTCAAAATGAATAAAATCAGTCAAATGCAAAATCAGAATACTATGCAAACCCTCCAATAATTAAATGTTAAATAAAACAACTATTTTTATGCATAATAAGCCAGCAATACAGTAATTTTTATTGAGTTAAATAAAACTGCCCAGCATGTTTAACAATAACTGGGTTTGTCCATTTTGAACCCAGCATTTTTTAGAGTGTATCTATAATATTTTACACTGCTACCAAATTTAATTTGCACTGAACCACTGCCTAAATCCTAGGCTAATTTAAAATATAAACCGAACTTTTGATGAATCTTTTGGAAATGCACATGTAGTTACAGTATTTTCTGCTTTATGACATTAGGCTCTGTTGACTTTGACTCATTTTGAATACAACTAACATATGCAATAACATTCGAAACAATGCTCTCAAATAAAAGAGTCCAGCTGCTTCACTTCCCCATCCACTCCACCTCCGCCGAGAGCTTCCTGTCCTTTCTCACGCATGTACAGGTGACATGCCTTACTCCAGAGTTACAGGTGACATGCCTTACTCCAGAGTTACAGGTGACATGCCTTACTCCAGAGTTACAGGTGACATGCCTTACTCCAGAGTACAGGTGACATGCCTTACTCCAGAGTTACAGGTGACATGCCTTACTCCAGAGTTACAGGTGACATGCCTTACTCCAGAGTTACAGGTGACATGCCTTACTCCAGAGGTACAGGTGACATGCCTTACTCCAGAGGTACAGGTGACATGACTTACTCCAGAGGTACAGGTGACATGCCTTACTCCAGAGTTACAGGTGACATGCCTTACTCCAGAGTTACAGGTGACATGCCTTACTCCAGAGTTACAGGTGACATTCCTTACTCCAGAGGTACAGGTGACATGCCTTACTCCAGAGGTACAGGTGGACATGCCTTACTCCAGAGTTACAGGTGACATGCCTTACTCCAGAGTTACAGGTGACATGCTTTACTCCAGAGTTACAGGTGACATGCCTTACTCCAGAGTTACAGGTGACATGCCTTACTCCAGAGTTACAGGTGACATGCCTTACTCCAGAGTTACAGGTGACATGCCTTACTCCAGAGTTACAGGTGACATGCCTTACTCCCAGAGTTAATGGTGACATGCCTTACTCCAGAGTTACAGGTGACATGCCTTACTCCAGAGTTACAGGTGACATGCCTTACTCCAGAGTTACAGGTGACATGCCTTACTCCAGAGTTACAGGTGACATGCCTTACTCCAGAGTTACAGGTGACATGGCTTACTCCAGAGTTACAGGTGACATGCCTTACTCCAGAGTTACAGGTGACATGCCTTACTCCAGAGTTACAGGTGACATGCCTTACTCCAGAGTTACAGGTGACATGCCTTACTCCAGAGTTACAGGTGACATGCCTTACTCCAGAGTTACAGGTGACATGCCTTACTCCAGAGTTACAGGTGACATGCCTTACTCCAGAGGTACAGGTGACATGCCTTACTCCAGAGTTACAGGTGACATGCCTTACTCCAGAGTTACAGGTGACATGGCTTACTCCAGAGTTACAGGTGACATGCCTTACTCCAGAGCTACAGGTGACATGCCTTACTCCAGAGGTACAGGTGACATGGCTTACTCCAGAGTTACAGGTGACATGCCTTACTCCAGAGTTACAGGTGACATGCCTTACTCCAGAGTTACAGGTGACATGCCTTACTCCAGAGTTACAGGTGACATGGCTTACTCCAGAGTTACAGGTGACATGCCTTACTCCAGAGTTACAGGTGACATGCCTTACTCCAGAGTTACAGGTGACATGCCATACTCAGAGTTACAGGTGACATGCCTTACTCCAGTGTTACAGGTGAAATGCCTTACTCCAGAGTTACAGGTGACATGCCTTACTCCAGAGTTACAGGTGACATGCCTTACTCCAGAGTTACAGGTGACATGGCTTACTCCAGAGTTACAGGTGACATGCTTACTCCAGAGTTACAGGTGACATGCCTTACTCCAGTGTTACAGGTGACATGCCTTACTCCAGAGTTACAGGTGACATGCCTTACTCCAGTGTTACAGGTGACATGCCTTACTCCAGAGTTACAGGTGACATGCCTTACTCCAGAGTTACAGGTGACATGCCTTACTCCAGAGTTACAGGTGACATGCCTTACTCCAGAGTTACAGGTGACATGGCTTACTCCAGAGTTACAGGTGACATGCCATACTCCAGAGTTACAGGTGACATGCCTTACTCCAGAGTTACAGGTGACATGCCTTACTCCAGAGTTACAGGTGACATGCCTTACTCCAGAGTAACAGGTGACATGCCTTACTCCAGAGTTACAGGTGACATGCCTTACTCCAGTGTTACAGGTGACATGCCTTACTCAGTGTTACAGGTGACATGGCTTACTCCAGAGTTACAGGTGACATGCCTTACTCCAGTGTTACAGGTGACATGGCTTACTCCAGAGTTACAGGTGACATGCCTTACTCCAGTGTTACAGGTGACATGCCTTACTCCAGAGTAATTACGGCTTTATTTCTTCACAAAATTAGATCTTGGGGACTCTCATCCTTGCATCTTTTCCCCCATAGTGTGTGTGTGTGTGTGTGTGTGTGTGTGTGTGTGTGTGTGTGTGTGTGTGTGTGTGTGTGTGTGTGTGTATATGTGTGTGTATATGTGTGTGTATATGTGTGTGTATATGTGTGTGTATATGTGTGTGTATCGTTGGAAGTGTGATATAGTATAAGCAGGGTTGGGAAGGTTACTTTTCAAATGTATTTCACTACAGATTACAGAAAGCATGCTTTAAAAAGTCATGTGTAAGGTATTTCGTTATATTACACAAGTAACTTAATCTAAATACTTTAGAATACTTTGGAATACTAATAAGACATGCAACACAAACATAGGACTTGGTTTTTCTCTATTATTACTTTAAACAACATCAGGTTTCCACAATATTTCTTAAAGCAGAATGAGGCGTTTCTATCTACACACACCGCGGGGTCCCTTACAATGAAGCCGCCATTTTGTGCCACCATGTTTCTACGGTGGCCCTAAAGGGACAAACTTCTCAACAGAGGGCTAGCTACTCTACCGTAGCTTCTAAGGTGCAATGTACAACACTGCACCTTTAATGTTTAAATGAAATAAATGACATTAAAATTCAAAGTAATCATATTGGCAGTCTAAAATAGTGTTCAGATGTAACTGTAATTTGATTACCACCCATTTAAAATAAATATATATAAACACAGTTACTCAAATTTTGTATTTTAAATACGTATGTGTTTCGTTACTCCCCAACCCTGAGTATATGTATATTCCTGGTCATGTAATGTCTGAAGATGGACAGATTAAAGGATCCTCAGAAAGGACAGCCATTGTTGAGAGAAGAGTAGGTTTGACTGCATTCCTCGGTGTATCGACTGAGTAAAGGGGGTGTGAGAGACTCACTAAACACCGGCTCGTCTCATCTGCTCTCTGGGATTGTTTCGTTTTGTTTTCGTGGAGGGATGTGACTATAATAACTGATTGCGGGATCGATATCAACCATGGAGTTTATAGGTATGTTTTCTGAGGCACTTTATTTCCAACGGCTGTGGAGCCTCGCGCCAGAGTTTGAATATTGAGCCGCATATTTGATCTTTTGGTCTTCTAATAAGGATATTTATCTCGAAATGCAGTTCGAGTACCACATGTTAATTAAATATTCCCACCCTTGTTATTATTTTCAATACTAATGCAGCCTATGGACGATGTAGTAGTGTGTATTCAACAGTTGTCTGAGTTCTTCGCGGTTGTAACCGACTCTATTTACGATTCGCGACCGATATTAGGCGGTTCTTTTTGATTTCATGATGTGTGGAGGTTTCATGAGCATGTGTTTTCCACAGAACATCGTATTAAAATAGCTACTCTCAATCTAGTGTTTGAAACACAGCGTGACTGTTGTAGCCCGATTCGCAGACGAATGATTCTTACGAGTCGGTTCTTTCACAATATGATTCACTAACTGAATCATTCAGAGAGGTTACTGAAGCGCGTTTAGTTATTTATCTTACCTTATGTTGTATTTAAAGCGTGTAATACTTTAATCAGTTGTGAACGTTAAGAGGAATTGGAAGCTTAGATTAGATTTAGATGAGGCTTTTACCTCAAGGAGAAGAAAGCATCGCTCATAGCGGTCACCTCTCACTGCTGTTATTTATTAATTTGCCCTTTTAATGTCATCTATCCTTTTATGCTCCGGTATTAAAAGCCAATGGGATGCTTTCTTTAAATGATTCATAACATAACACCCTGAATTTGAACTATATTAATATAAACATTGATTACAGTTTATTTAATGGAATGGATCAGATTTGGTCACACAGAGATTGCTTTCTGAGAAATGCCAACCAAAATAGTGAAGAGAGCTTTTTTTACTTAGTATTTTTGTCTTGTTTTCAGTCCAAATATCTAAAAAATCTTACATTAAGAAGCATTTACTAGACAAGCAAAAGTTTTTGTCTTGTTTTGGGGGAAAATAACACAAAATTAAGGGAGTTTTTGCTTAAAATAAGCACAACAATCTGCCAATGGGGTAAGAAAAATAATCTTGTTCTCGGTTTCAATTAAGATTATTTTTCTTACCCCATTGGCAGATTGTTGTGCTTATTTTAAGCAAAAAATTCCTTAATTTTTAGTTATTTTCCCACAAAACAAGATATTTGGAATGAAAACAAGACAAAAATACTAAGTAAGAAAAGCATTTTTTGCAGTGAATAAATCATCTCTCCACTGATGTATGGTTTGTTAGGATAGGACAATATTTGAAAATCTGGAATCTGAGGGTGTAAAAACATCTAAATATTGAGAAAATCTCCTTTAAAGTTGTCCAAATGAAGTCTTTAGCAATGCATATTACTACTAATAATACATTTATGATATGAACATTGACCAAATATCTTCATGGAACATGATCTTAATATCCTCATGATCTTGAATAGCCTCATCTAAACATGACGGTCGTCATACATGTGCTCTGGTGTGTATCTGTTGTAAGTGGAAATGAAGTGTGTAAGTATGACGTTATCTTTAACCCTCTCCACTCTTTACCGGCTATTAAACTGGAAATACCGGTCTGTGGGTTTCCGCCATTTTTGACCAAACCTGTTTGACCTTTAGATTCTCAGGCGTCATAAACTAAAACAATGCAACTGTGAGTCTGAACATAACGTGCCACACCTGTCTACTGAGAGGACGAGGCAAGAGCTCTTGAATGACTGACTCATATAAAGACTATTGGGATAATCGGCCGGTGGATAAAACCCTTTCCTTCAGGATTTCCCCATCGCGCTCCATCTCTGATGCAGAGAAATGCTGCAGTTGTGTGTGCTGGGAGCTTTGCTCCACTGCTGTTCCACTAAATATGAATAATTAATGCCTGGCCTGCACATTCATATCAGGTATCATCCTCTTCCTCATCTTCCTCATCTTCACTGATGGTCTGACCTGTGTTCTGCTCAGTGGTGTTGATGAGACCAGTTCCTCCTCCTGTGGTCATGTTGGGATGATGGTTATATTGGGCAGGGCTCAACAGGGAAGCTTGAGTGAGTCAGTGTCATTAGAACATTTGTATTATGATCCTGTACATGCCTTAAGCAAAACTGTTTACTCTCTTAAACCTTTAAATGGATTCTTTATAAACATTCTAACCAATGTTACCAAGATTATTACGAGTCTTTCTTACAATTTCAACACAAGCTCATTTAAAGAATTGTTTGTAGATGTATCGCTCTCTCGAAGAATATCGTTTATTATTGCAACATTTAAAAATACAAAACAAACAGTGATATTACTATACATGCAGTGTTGGTGAGCGGAAGAGATTTATTTTAAAAACATTTAAAAGCTTTTGCTTACCGATCCCAAACTTTTGAGTGTGTGTGTGTTTTAGTATTTTAAGGGATAGTTCACACAAAAATGAAAATTTGCCCATGATTTACTTTATAATGGCAGCCTAAAATTTGAAGACCAAAAAAGTGCATAATTATTGACCCCCGGAGCCGTGTAGTTTTATGATGGATAGATGCACTTTTATGATGATAGATGCACTTTTATGATGGACAGATGCACTTTTATGATGGATAGATGCACTTTTATGATGGACAGATGCACTTTTATGATGGATAGATGCACTTTTATGATGGATAGATGCACTTTTATGATGGACAGATGCACTTTTATGATGGATAGATGCTCTTTTATGATGATAGATGCACTTTTATGATGGATAGATGCACTTTTATGATGATAGATGCACTTTTATGATGGATAGATGCACTTTTATGATGGACAGATGCACTTTTATGATGGATAGATGCTCTTTTATGATGATAGATGCACTTTTATGATGGACAGATGCACTTTTATGATGGACAGATGCACTTTTATGATGGACAGATGCACTTTTATGATGGACAGATGCACTTTTATGATGATAGATGCACTTTTATGATGGATAGATGCACTTTTATGATGGACAGATGCACTTTTATGATGGACAGATGCACTTTTATGATGGATAGATGCACTTTTATGATGGACAGATGCACTTTTATGATGGATAGATGCACTTTTATGATGATAGATGCACTTTTATGATGGATAGATGCACTTTTATGATGGATGGATGCACTTTTATGATGGATAGATGCACTTTTATGATGGACAGATGCACTTTTATGATGGACAGATGCACTTTTATGATGGACAAATGCACTTTTATGATGGACAGATGAACTTTTATGATGGACAAATGCACTTTTATGATGGACAGATGAACTTTTATGATGGATAGATGCACTTTTATGATGGATGGATGCACTTTTATGATGGACAGATGCACTTTTATGATGGACAGATGCACTTTTATGATGGACAGATGCACTTTTATGATGGACAGATGAACTTTTATGATGGACAGATGAACTTTTATGATGGACAGATGCACTTTTATGATGGATGGATGCACTTTTATGATGGACAGATGCACTTTTATGATGGACAGATGCACTTTTATGATGGACAGATGCACTTTTATGATGGATAGATGCACTTTTATGATGGACAGATGCACTTTTATGATGGATAGATGCACTTTTATGATGGATGGATGCACTTTTATGATGGACAGATGCACTTTTATGATGGACAGATGCACTTTTATGATGGACAGATGCACTTTTATGATGGACAGATGAACTTTTATGATGGACAGATGAACTTTTATGATGGACAGATGCACTTTTATGATGGATGGATGCACTTTTATGATGGACAGATGCACTTTTATGATGGACAGATGCACTTTTATGATGGACAGATGCACTTTTATGATGGATAGATGCACTTTTATGATGGACAGATGCACTTTTATGATGGATAGATGCACTTTTATGATGGACAGATGCACTTGTATGATGGATAGATGCACTTTTATGATGGATAGATGCACTTTTATGATGGATAGATGCACTTTTATGATGGACAGATGCACTTTTATGATGGATAGATGCTCTTTTATGATGATAGATGCACTTTTATGATGGATAGATGCACTTTTATGATGGATAGATGCACTTTTATGATGGATAGATGCACTTTTATGATGATAGATGCACTTTTATGATGGACAGATGCACTTTTATGATGGATAGATGCACTTTTATGATGGATAGATGCACTTTTATGATGGACAGATGCACTTTTATGATGGATAGATGCTCTTTTATGATGATAGATGCACTTTTATGATGGATAGATGCACTTTTATGATGATAGATGCACTTTTATGATGGATAGATGCACTTTTATGATGGACAGATGCACTTTTATGATGGATAGATGCTCTTTTATGATGATAGATGCACTTTTATGATGGACAGATGCACTTTTATGATGGACAGATGCACTTTTATGATGGACAGATGCACTTTTATGATGGACAGATGCACTTTTATGATGATAGATGCACTTTTATGATGGATAGATGCACTTTTATGATGGACAGATGCACTTTTATGATGGACAGATGCACTTTTATGATGGATAGATGCACTTTTATGATGGACAGATGCACTTTTATGATGGATAGATGCACTTTTATGATGATAGATGCACTTTTATGATGGATAGATGCACTTTTATGATGGATGGATGCACTTTTATGATGGATAGATGCACTTTTATGATGGACAGATGCACTTTTATGATGGACAGATGCACTTTTATGATGGACAAATGCACTTTTATGATGGACAAATGCACTTTTATGATGGACAGATGAACTTTTATGATGGACAAATGCACTTTTATGATGGACAGATGAACTTTTATGATGGATAGATGCACTTTTATGATGGATGGATGCACTTTTATGATGGACAGATGCACTTTTATGATGGACAGATGCACTTTTATGATGGACAGATGCACTTTTATGATGGACAGATGCACTTTTATGATGGACAGATGAACTTTTATGATGGACAGATGAACTTTTATGATGGATAGATGCACTTTTATGATGGATGGATGCACTTTTATGATGGACAGATGCACTTTTATGATGGACAGATGCACTTTTATGATGGACAGATGCACTTTTATGATGGATAGATGCACTTTTATGATGGACAGATGCACTTTTATGATGGATAGATGCACTTTTATGATGGACAGATGCACTTGTATGATGGATAGATGCACTTTTATGATGGACAGATGCACTTTTATGATGGACAGATGCACTTTTATGATGGACAGATGCACTTTTGTGATGGATAGATGCACTTTTGTGATGGACAGATGAACTTTTATGATGGATGGATGCACTTTTATGATGGATAAATGCACTTTTATGATGGATGGATGCACTTTTATGATGGATAGATGCACTTTTATGATGGACAGATGCACTTTTATGATGGACAGATGAACTTTTATGATGGATGGATGCACTTTTATGATGGACAGATGCACTTTTATGATGGACAGATGAACTTTTATGATGGATGGATGCACTTTTATGATGGACAGATGCACTTATGATGGACAGATGCACTTTTATGATGGATGGATGCACTTTTATGATGGACAGATGCACTTTTATGATGGACAGATGCGACGGATGCACTTTTATGATGGACAGATGCACTTTTATGATGGACAGATGCACTTTTATGATGGACAGATGAACTTTTATGATGGATAGATGCACTTTTATGATGGACAGATGCACTTTTATGATGGATAGATGCACTTTTATGATGGATAGATGCACTTTTATGATGGATGGATGCACTTTTATGATGGATAGATGCACTTTTATGATGGATAGATGCACTTTTATGATGGATGGATGCACTTTTATGATGGATAGATGCACTTTTATGATGGACAGATGCACTTTTATGATGGATAGATGCACTTTTATGATGGACAGATGCACTTTTATGATGGATAGATGCACTTTTATGATGGACAGATGCACTTTTATGATGGACAGATGCACTTTTATGATGGACAGATGAACTTTTATGATGGACAGATGCACTTTTATGATGGACAGATGCACTTTTATGATGGACAGATGCACTTTTATGATGGACAGATGCACTTTTATGATGGACGGATGCACTTTTATGATGGACAGATGCACTTTTATGATGGACAGATGAACTTTTATGATGGACAGATGCACTTTTATGATGGACAGATGCACTTTTATGATGGATAGATGCTCTTTTATGATGGATGGATGCACTTTTATGATGGACAGATGCACTTTTATGATGGATAGATGCACTTTTATGATGGACAGATGCACTTTTATGATGGACAGATGCACTTTTATGATGGACGAATGCACTTTTATGATGGACAGATGCACTTTTATGATGGACAGATGCACTTTTATGATGGACAGATGCACTTTTATGATGGATAGATGCACTTTTATGATGGATGGATGCACTTTTATGATGGATGGATGATGCACTGCCAACTATCCCTTTAAATGTTTTTTCAATCCTTAATGTAAATAATGGTGTAACATTAAATTACAATTCCCACCATTTAAATGTATCTAATTACATTTAATCCAGTGAGTGTTGGAAAGTCAGATTGAACTCTTTTCGTGTGTGTGTGTGTGTGTGTGTGTGTGTGTGTGTGTGTGTGTGTGTGTGTGTGTGTGTGTGTGTGTGTGTGTGTGTGTGTGTGTGTGTGTGTGTGTGTGTGTGTGTGTGTGTGTGTGTGATGGACCCTGACCACCCGAGCATTACGGCTGGAGTTTTGCACATGTAGAGCTGCTGTAGTTTCAGCTCTGTCTCTCTGGCACTGCATATATATCAGTTCACTCAGTGATGGTCTCCTCATCCCTGCAGGGGATTATGGGTAATGTTAGTGCAGTTATGCTTAATGGTGCAGGGAGTTTGGCTCTAGAAAAGCATTGTGGCAAATTATTATTTTTTTTTTTTATCAGCTAAATCCGTATTGATTCATTTACACCCTCCAAATGCCACTTTACCACCGATTGATTGCCCCAGAGGGCAATAAAGGCAACAGTAACCCCCCCCCCCCCCCCCCCTTATCTGAGGAAGGGATGAATCAATACAGTGAGTGGATGTTCAGGGGCAGGAGAGATGCTGTTCTGAGACCTGTGGACTGGGGACGGTCAGTGGTGTAATAGCTGGGATTTAAGGGAACTAAAGGAGTGTGTGGTCACTGAGGTCCGTCTCTTAAAGGGCCAGTTCACCCATTAATGAGAATCCTGTGGTCATTTCCTCGCCCTAACGTCAGACTTTCCTTCATCATATAAAGCCATCGAGTCTCTTGGCATAATCCGCTCGATCCGTATGGATCAGTTTCTCTTGATGAACTTTCTGAAGTTGCTTAGACTGTCAATGGAGGACAGAAATCTCTCAGATTTCATTACAAATCTCTTCATTTGTGTTCAGAAGATGAACGAGAGTTAATCTGACCATTAAAGCAGAGGCCAGAGCAATAAACACAATCAATAAATCAGATTTCATAAGGCCGTACATTAAACACATGCGCCGCATAAATGATGTTCTTCCTCAGGGTTTCTGTTTCCAGCTCAAATATCAGAACATCCTTAAATCAGGACACATTTAATGAAGAAATGAAGAGAAACTCCACAACATGAAGTGAGTTTGAGCTTAAAACAAGAGCAAATATCTGCCATTGGGGATGAAGAGCACTGGCTTTTGCTCATGAGATTTGCTCATGATTTGCTCATGTTTTAATCATAAAATCACTGTTATCTTTTGTCAAATGAATTAAAAAGTTTTGAGATCTGTAATAAATTGTGTTCTCAGACTCTGAAGTGTCACTAATACACTCATTACATTAGAGAACATTGATGTGTTCCCTACATCTACTGCTTATATTGGTCTTAAAAAGCTCTTAAGTGTACCTGCAGAAACCCTGATTGAGAAGGGATCTTAAATTGTAGTGATAGTTTACAATGTTACTGTTTTACTAAAGATTCGAACCAACCCCGAGCTTTAGAACAATAGTGTATTTATTTATTAATTATAGCTGTACCACAGGTTTATGATGATGAAGTAAACATGCAGTGTAATACAGTATGATGTGTTTAACCCCTTAACTGTCACCGCATTGATCGCCTTTTTTTCGTATCATATATTTTAGTAATTATCATTCGAAAGCTTACGAACTCAAAATTCATCCTGTGGAAACCGTTTTGAAATCGGACGTTGTGTTACCATGGAAACGGTTCTGTAAATTCTTCTAGCGGGCTCCTCCCCCTAGTGGGCGGTGTCATGTTTCATATCGCAACGTTTATTTTTACTGCTTTATCATCAAAATCTTTTCTAATCTTGACAAGACGCATATCGTCGGAAAGGTCTGAGTCTCAAGGGTCCATATTTGGGGACTGTTTTGTGATGGAAGTGATATTTGGACAGAAATTTACAGGAAAATGCATCAAAAAAAACTATCAATGGAGTGTGTGGCTGGTATAACGCCTAAACAAGATCTAACTTTTGAACCCACATGGCTAGAAACTAAATTATTTTTTCCTCTGATGCCTTGGCTCAAGCCGATTCGATCCCTATTATGTAGGGGTGCTCCGATTGATCGGCAACTGATCTCGATCGGTCGATAATCGCTTTGGGATGATTGATCGGCGGTCTCCAATAAGGCCGATCTCATGAACCGATCTCAGCTGACGACTCATAAACCTGCACCTGCCGTGAGAGCGAGGGCATGATATGCAGTCTCATTCTCTTTCCAGCGCGGGTAAAATAATTATAATGCTGAAGGTGAGGTACAATTCATATTTCTATATTAAATAACTTACGCAGTCATTTGAAAACTTTCTGTGGGACGTAAGTTCACAAACAGCGCGCGTGAATCACCGCGTGTGTGCGCGCTCTCTCTCCCTTTCAAAATGTTCAAATGGCTTTACATCAGCGCATCGCATGTGCACTAAAATCCAGCTGCACAGTTGACACAGGATTTGCACAATCGAGGCAGTGTCGCATCGCCACTAAAGTTTATAATTTGCATTTATTTTTAAGTCTTGCCAGTGTTCAAACCGCTCAGCACTCGCGCGCACGGTCTGGAGAGACACACACACACACACACACACAGGCCATCTCACAAAAAGCTTGCGAGTACAAATTGCGCTGAAATGGTCAGATACAGACAAATGTATGTACTAAATGACCGTCTTGACGAGTATGCGCGTAAACCCCGTCGTGACTCGCGAGTGAGCGTTTGTGCAACTGTAACTGTAACCGTGTTCGCTCTTAAAGTGACAGCTGTCCAATAAACTGCTGCTGTCTCTGAGTTTCTCTTTGTCTTGTGTTGTTTGATGAACCTTTATGACACTCACTGCTCTTGAATGACTAACTTTTGCAACCTGAAGTGTAAGGATTAATCTAATTTAATTTATTCAGGGAAGACCAATATTAATTTACATTTGATTTCTTATTAAATGTCTTAAGTATTTCTTACCTCAATACTAATATTAGACCTACCTGAAAAATTGTTTTTAAAAACAAAAATGCACTGCATGATCAAATATTTAAGTGAGATAATTATATACATTTATTATAGACATTTATTTGGGAAAGATGGCCTACAGTAGCCTTAAGTTATCTCATTTCTAAAATAAACACTTGGTGGTTCTTCAAGATCTTGACTCAGTTAATTTAGAGTTAGTTTCATTTCTACAAACTCTGCAAGATTATAGATAAAAGATTGCCATTCCACTGCCATTCTGTGATCGGCAATCGGCAGATCATGATCTTGGTGATCAGTAATCGGTGATCGGCCCCAAAAATGCTGATCGGAGCATCTCTACTATTATGTCATTTTCCCACCATTTTGAATTTTCCGAAAAACCTGCTTTTGCGAACTCGTCCTAGACGGTTTGACCGATTTGCACAAAAATTTTACCAGATCATCTTCAGACGATGCTGACAGAAATGTTTGGAATTCAAGTTGATTCGTCAAATAATTTTTGATAAACGCGCCAACAAATTTTATGTAGCGGTTGCAAAAAACACACTTAAGGCGATATCTCCGCAACGCTTTATCGTATTCAAACCAAACGTGGTACATGTTATCACAAGCATGACCTGAGGCGACACACAGCATTTCGGCACAGCGCCACCTACTGGTCCGGAGATACAAAAAATGGCTATTTTTGCTTTTAACTTTTGAAACGTTTGTCCAAAAATCATAAAAGTGCAGAGTCATCTGATATCCAATTTTACCATATCGGCCATTTTGGCTGTCGGCCATTTTGAATGATGTGCTAAAATGCTGTATTTTATGAACACATGAACAGATTGTTATGAAACTCGGTTTGGGTCATCAGATGACCTGAATGAACCTATGAAGTTTCGAAACAGCGCCACCTAGTGGAGAATTTCTTTTCACAAATGCTTATAACTTTGGGTGTGATTGACTTATTTTAATGTGAGTAACTTTTTTTATCGTCTCCTGAATTCTTGCCGAGTCCAACGAGACCAGACTTGCAAGGTTTCGGTGTATGGTTTGTGCAGCGTTGTAATTTAGCGCTTATAAAACGTTAATGGATATCTTCAAAACCGCTAGTCCGATCGAGACGAAACCAGCGTCAGAAGTTCGGAAACATAGGTCGAAAGCTAAACGCTAATACCCAAATGTCAAAATATTGATAGTTAGGGGCAGTAAAATCCAATCAAAGTCAGGTGTCAGTCATTTTCTACGTGTTTTTTGATATAAATGTCTATAACTCCAAAACAAAATGAGATATTTTCACCAAAAGTGACACACACATGTATGGGCTCACTCCGAGGACACATAAAAAATGGTAGGATTTTGCCTCTTGGTGGCGCTATAATAGAACAAAATATGACATTTGCACCCAATTCTTTTGGGTGTTCATATACCAAGTACCAATAAAGTCCCCAAGTTTCGGACCATTCCGATGAAGCTACGATTTTAAATTTGTTTTTATAAAACGCGAGATCCACTATAGTGGTAAAATGTGCTATTGTGTGTTAAAAATGCTAAATTTGTCCACCGGATGGCACCGAACTCATTAAAAAAATTGCTTTCATGAGGCCTAGGCTTGACTCTAAAATGAAATACAGTTTTAATAAAAAAAAGTAAAAAAAATTATATATAGATATATACATTTTTTATTATATTCAATGGGAAAAAATGGGTCATAATTATTGCATAAATATTAATTACAAATCATAAAATGATCCCAAAACACCAAAAAAGAAAAGAAAAAATATTATTGAACAAAAATATATTTCATTGAAGTCTTTTTTATCTTAATCCCGCCCTCCAGGTCAT
>JARQWZ010005859.1:0-65843 GCA_033150135.1 Gobio occitaniae | reverse complement strand
CACATTAGAATCCGCCCTGAGCCTTCATTATCTGCATTAACCTTTACTTTTAAATCTGGAATGTCGTGTTATTTTGTGTCCAGCCCTGCAGGAATGCACTCACACACACACACACACACAGACACACACACACACACACACACACACACACACACACACACACACACACACATACACACACACACACACACACACACACACACACACACACACACACACCACACAGACACAGACACAGACACACACACACACACACACACAGACACAGACACACACACACAGACACACACACACAGACACACACACACACACACACACACACACACACACACATTACAGAGAGAGAGAAGCGTTCAGCCGCCCCAGAGTGTGGAGTTTTGCTCTCAGGTCCAGGACATACTGAATTTCGTTTCGCCCATCAGAAGGTCCCTCCTCCCAAGCTTCCTTTAGGACATCCAGCACCCCGCTTGGCTGACGGCTATAAAGTAGCTTGAAGGGGGAAAACCCCGTGGAGGCTTGCGGGACTTCGCGTACAGCAAACAACAGGGGTTCTAACCATTTATCCCAATTTTTGGCGTCCTCGTGAACGAACTTACGAATCATGGTTTTCAACGTGCGATTAAATCGCTCCACCAGCCCGTCTGTTTGTGGGTGATAGACGCTGGTGCGAATCGATTTAATGCCCGATAATTCGTACAGTTCGCATAAAGTACGTGACATAAACGCCGTGCCCTGATCCGTGAGGATCTCTTTCGGGATCCCCACGCGGGACATTAAATGAAACAGAGCGTCCGCAACACTTTTCGCTGAGATGTTACGGAGCGCTACTGCCTCGGGTATCGTGTTGCATAGTCCACTATCACTAATGCAAAGCGATGCCCCCGTGCCGATCGTTCTAATGGCCCGATGAGGTCCATACCTATTCTCTCGAAGGGGACCTGCATTAACGGAAGGGGGCGCAATGGCGCTTTTGGAGCGGCCCGCGGATTCACCAGCTGACATTCACGACAAGACGCGCACCACCTGCGCACATTCTCGTGAATGCCGGCCAAAAGAAACGGGCCATGAGACGATTTAATGTGGTTCCCTGTCCCAAATGTCCAGCCATGGGATTACAATGAGCCGCCTGGAAAAGCATTTCCCGGCGGCTCTTTGGTACTAACAACTGGGTTGTATTTTCCTTTGACTGAGTGTCTTGCGTCACTCTATACATCCGGTCTTTTATAATAGCAAAATACAGAAACGAGAGCGGCTGTTCAGGTTGGAGGGTCTGGCCGTCGATGGAACGGACCTGCTCGAAAACGTGTTTTAACGACTCATCCTGAGACTGTTCCAGGGGAAAGTCATCGCGCTCCGACAGGATCAGCCTCTCAATAGCGCTCGGTTCCCGCGGGTCAGTGCTCAGTGGTCCCGGTTCAGCCTCTCCCACCTGCACAGTCGCTGCCGTTCCCGGCTCCCTTTTATCACAAGAGACATCCGCACACAAATACCCCAATAAATCTTTAAAAGCTGGCCAATTGGTTCCCAGAATCAGCGGATGCCTGAGGTGCGGATTAACCTCCATCTCCACATCATGCTTTTGCCCCCGAAATTTAATCACCACTGACACTACAGGATACCTCACCACGTCCCCGTGCACACACCGAACCTGAGCCATGCGGCTTGCATCCAATGCCTCGGGCTGAATCAGGCTTTGGTGGATCGAGGTTTGGTTACAACCCGAATCCACCAGAGCCGGATAGGTACCCCCCTTAATACTCACGGGTATCTGGTACCAGCCAGCCTGACCAGGGGCAGCCTGCGGGACATCCGGGACCCGGATCATTGTCCCCACCTCCATCAGCGGACACCGGTCCATAAAATGGTCCGGGTTCCCGCAACGCCAACAGACCGGCCCAGACCTACCCGCCACCCCCCATGGTGGTAAGTGGGCCCAGCGATGGGCGTGGAGAGAGCGGGAATGAGGGCGCAGCATTGGTCCCTTGGCGGAGCTCGCGGAGCCCCGGCAAACTCCAGGCTGGATCCACCCCTCCCTCGGGATGAGGGAGGGGAAGAAAAAGAAGAGGAGCGAGAGAGAGATGTAGGGGTCCGCCGACCCCCGGGCACGCCACCATGTGGTCCTCCGCCAGGGTGATGGCCGAGTCCAACGACGTCGGTCGTGGCACTGGACCCACTCGGCGGTTCTTCGTGGGAGCCGAGTGATGAACTGCTCCAGTGCCACGAAGTCAATGATTCTCCCGACGTCGTTCCCCCTCAGCCACCAGCCATTTGCGGCAGGAGTCCCGGAGCTGCTGGGCCATCTGAGCTTTCGCCCAGCTCCAGCGACCGAAACCGCTGGCGGTGTTGCTCCGGGCTTTGGCCGACCCTCTGCAGGATGGCCCTCTTGAGGTCGTCGAAGACCAGGAGGTTCTGGACAGGAGGCCCGACAGCAGGGGGATCAGCCCCACCGACCATTGGTCCTGAGCCCATCCTGCTGCTGTGGCCGTCTTCTCGAACAGGTCCAAGAAGACCTCTGGATTGTCCTGTGGCCCCATCTTGTTCAGCAAGCAGGTGTGTGGTTGCGCTCGGGACCGCTGGGGTTCCTGCCCGGGCCTCCCAGTCCATCCAGCTCCGGAACCTCTCGCGGTCCATCCAGCTCCGGAACCTCTCGCGGTCCATCCAGCTCCGGAACCTCTCGCGGTCCATCCAGCTCCGGAACCTCTCGCGGTCCATCCAGCTCCGGAACCTCTCGCGGTCCATCCAGCTCCGGAACCTCTCGCGGTCCATCCAGCTCTGGAACCTCTCCCGGTCCATCCAGCTCCGGAACCTCTCGCGGTCCATCCAGCTCCGGAACCTCTCGCGGTCCATCCAGCTCCGGAACCTCTCCCGGTCCATCCAGCTCCGGAACCTCTCCCGGTCCATCCAGCTCCGGAACCTCTCGCGGTCCATCCAGCTCCGGAACCTCTCGCGGTCCATCCAGCTCTGGAACCTCTCGCGGTCCATCCAGCTCCGGAACCTCTCGCGGTCCATCCAGCTCCGGAACCTCTCCCGGTCCATCCAGCTCCGGAACCTCTCGCGGTCCATCCAGCTCCGGAACCTCTCGCGGTCCATCCAGCTCCGGAACCTCTCGCGGTCCATCCAGCTCCGGAACCTCTCGCGGTCCATCCAGCTCCGGAACCTCTCGCGGTCCATCCAGCTCCGGAACCTCTCGCGGTCCATCCAGCTCCGGAACCTCTCGCGGTCCATCCAGCTCCGGAACCTCTCCCGTCCTCCTGCTCGATCGCCTGGAAGCGGCGCTCCTGGTCGCCCCTCAGGTCCAGCAGGGCCTGGTGCTGTTCCTGATGCAGGACCGCGAGGGATGAAATGACCTCCGCAAATGGCGATGACGGTGGCGGCGATTGCATGGCGGCGGCTGCTTCTTCCTTACCGGGTTTCGGCACCACTGTAATAAAGTTCGATTGCTGCATGGAAGGAAAGAAGGCAGGGTCGGCGTGTTGGATACTCGGGGTGCTTTATTTTCTCTCTTTTCGTTATACAACATAAATCTCTCGTCTCTGTGTGTGTGTGTCTCCCGAGCCTCCAGACAGTCTATCTCTCCACGCCCATTACTGAAACAAGACACAGGTGTTTATGCTTTGCACTTGACCCACTTACGGTGCACCTGTTTCCCGACTCTCTCTACCGTCACAGACCTCACTAAAACCCCCCCCCCACCCCCGGCACAATGACCCTAACCCAAGATAAAGGATGGGTCAACTTACCCACTGGCTCATCTTACCCCACTCTCCGTAACTGTCGTGGGAAAAGTCTTGGAAGAGTTTGGAATGGCATGAGGCGATAAAAAGAACAGAAGCGGATAAAAGATGAGACTGAAGAAGAGTGTGTGTGTGTGTGTGTGCGTGAGTGAGTGTGTGAGAGAGAGTGTGTGTGTGTGCGTGTGTGTGTGAGCGTCTGACTCTCTTCTGTAATGTGTGTGTGTGTGTGTGTGTGAGCGTCTGACTCTCTCTCTGTAATGTGTGTGTGTGTGTGTGTGTGTGTGTGGATGTGTGTGAGCTGAACGCTTCTCTGTAATGTGTGTGTGTGAGCTGAACGCTTCTCTGTAATGTGTGTGTGTGAGCTGAACGCTTCTCTGTAATGTGTGTGTGTGTGTGTGTGTGTGAGAGCTGAACGCTTATCTGTAATGTGTGTGTGTGTGTGTGTGTGTGTGTGTGTGTGTGTGTGTGTGTGTGAGCTGAACGCTTCTCTGTAATGTGTGTGTGTGTGTGTGTGTGTGTGTGTGTGTGGGTGTGTGTGTGTGTGTGTGTGTGAGCTGAACACTTCTCTCTCTGTAATGTGTGTGTGTGAGCTGAATGCTTCTCTGTAATGTGTGTGTGTGTGTGTGTGTGTGTGTGTGTGTGTGTGTGTGTGTGTGTGTGTGTGTGTGTGTGTGTGTGTGTGTGTGTGTGTGTGTGTGTTGTGTGTGTGTGTGTGAGAGCTGAACGCTTCTCTGTAATGTGTGTGTGTGTGTGTGAGCTGAAAGCTTCTCTGTAATGTGTGTGTTTGTGTTGGGTGGTGGTGTGTGAGAGCTGAACGCTTCTCTATAATGTGTGTGTGTGTGTGTGTGTGTGTGTGTGTGTGTGTGTGTGTGTGTGTGTGTGTGTGTGTGTGTGTGTGTGTGTGTGTGTGTGTGTGTGTGTGTGTGTGTGTGTGTGTGTGTGTGTGTGTGTGTGTGTGTGTGTGTGCAGGGTGCCGCTAGCAAATTTTGGGCCCTATGAAAGAAAATGATTTTGGGCCCTCTACCGCAGCAACCTAGCAATCCAAAATCTTTGTCTGCTATGTAATAATACTGACCAATTAAGCTCAACCCAGAATGCCCCAATTGGCTGATGAAACATTGATTAAACATAAGATAAAATTTATACAAAATGTAATTAACTTTAAAGAAAGGCTTTCTACTAAACAAAACTTAATGAAGTGGTAATAATCATGTCTGACCCACTCCGTGTCTCCTGGCATTGCGCATCTTATGATGTCCTTTCTAACTCATGCTGTTCACTTTTCATAATCAACATAGATTGACAGATTGACAACATATACATACAAAATAACATTATAATATGTAAACATAAATATAAAACTAAACACCTTTTCTTAATGGCTACAACAATTATAGTAGCCTACAGTACAGAGAAATGTCATGTCGGAGTGGGCTTTGAGCAAATGTCGTTTTACCCGTGAGCGGTTCATGAGTGGAGCGTTTTGCTGGATTTTGCCGGAAATGCAGAAATAACCCATAATTTTGTTATATTTGTAACTGTTTGGTAGATTAATATTTTTAAGATTTAGATTTATAATTTCTATTACATTACTACTAGTACTATTACTACTAATAAAACCAATCTCTGGGGGCCCCAAAAGTGCGTGGGCCCTTAGAATTGTCCTAACTTTCCCCCCCTTAGCAGGGCCCCTGTGTGTGTGTGTGTGTGTGTGTGTGTGTGTGTGTGTGTGTGTGTGTGTGTGTGTGTGTGTGTGTGTGTGTGTGTGTGAGCTGAACGCAGGCTGACAGCAGCTCGACTCGTGTGCTCATCCTCAGATGATTTATGAATTCACATGCGTATGATCATGTTTGAGCTGTTGAGTGAGGCTGTGAAGCAGAACGTTGAGTTGCTTTAGAAGGAAAGACGTGAATCATGTTCAGCAACACACAGTGATTCACAATAACACACTATCCGCCCTTTGACTTTCAGACTCGAGGAGGACACACACACACACACACACATGTTTGTTTTTGTGAAATGTGAGGACATTCCATAGGCGTAATGGTTTTTATACCGTACAAACCGTATTTTCTATCCCCTTACACTGCCCTAAACCTAACCCCATCACACACACACACACACACACACACACACACACACACACACACACACACACACACACACACACACACACACACTGCCCCTAAACCTACCCATCACACACACACACACACACACACTGCCCCTAAACCTACCCATCACACACACACACACACACACACACACACACTGCCCCTAAACCTACCCATCACACACACACACACACACACACACACACACACTGCCCCTAAACCTACCCATCACACACACACACACACACACACACACACACATACACACACACACACACACACACACACACTGCCCCTACCCCTAAACCTACCCATCACACACACACACACACACACACACACACACATGTCTGGTGCGCATACACACACACACACACACACACACACACACACACACACTGCCCCTGCCCCTAAACCTACCCATCACACACACACACACACACACACACTGCACCTGCCCCTAAACCTCGCCATCACAAAAACACACACACACACACACACTCACACACACATACTGCCCCTGCCCCTAAACCTACCCATTACACACACACACACACACACACACACACACACACACACACACACACACATGTTTGTTTTTGTGAAATGTGAGGACATTCCATAGGCGTAATGGTTTTTATACCGTACAAACCGTATTTTCTATCCCCTTACACTGCCCCTGCCCCTAAACCTAGCCCTCACAGGAGAATGTGCAATTCACTTTCTGTGAAAAAAAAATCATTCTGTGTGATTTATAAGCATTTTGAAAAGTGAGGACATGGGGAACGTCCTCATATTTCACCCTCTTTTTGTAATACCTATGTCATACCCATGTCATTATACACATTTGTGTCCTGATATTTCACGAAAACATGCCCACACACACACACACACACACACACACACACACTGCCCCTGCCCCTAAACCTACCCATTACACACACACACACACACACTCACAAATCACACACACACACACACACACACACACACACACACACACACACACACACACACACACACACACACACACACACACACTCACAAATCACACACACACACACACACACACACACACACACACACACACACACACACACACACACACACACACACACACACACACACACACACTGCCCCTAAACCTACCCATCACACACACACACACACACACACACACACACTGCCCCTAAACCTACCCATCACACACACACACACACACACACACACACACTGCCCCTAAACCTACCCATCACACACACACACACACACACACACACACTGCCCCTAAACCTACCCATCACACACACACACACACACACACACACACACATACACACACACACACACACACACACACACACTGCCCCTACCCCTAAACCGACCCATCACACACACACACACAAACACACACACACATGTCTGGTACGCATACACACACACACACACACACACACACACACACACACACACTGCCCCTGCCCCTAAACCGACCCATCACACACACACACACACACACACACACACTGCACCTGCCCCTAAACCTCGCCATCACAAAAACACACACACACACACACACTCACACACACATACTGCCCCTGCCCCTAAACCTACCCATTACACACACACACACACACACACACACACACACTCACAAATCACACACACACACACACTCACAAATCACACACACACACACACACACACACACACACACACACACACACACACACACTCACAAATCACACACACACTCACAAATCACAATCTGCTGCTATATTAGACATTTTCAATTTTCATTTCAATGTTCAATATTTCTTTACATGTTTTTGTGCGACTCTGAGCTGATCCCGACCGGCTGGCGAACACGGGAACGGGAATCTTCCTCTCGTCTGTGTGTGTGTGTGTGTGTGTGTGTGTGTGTGTTTCTCCAGGACAGATGGACAGCAGGTCAGACCCCAGACTGCGCTCCGACTCAACATGTGTGTTTATCTCACACACAAATGTCATCATCGCGAGCTGGAGGATTATTAGCCTCAGAATCTGCTCAGGCTTCTAAACATGACACTGAACAACAATCATCATTTATATTTCAGAGTTTAATCACATAATTATATCTTCATTTATTCAGTCATTTGTAATGTATTTTGCCACTTTATACAGGTTTGATTTCATCCTGTTCTTATTAACCGATATAATGTGTGCCAGATAAATCATTAAAGATAAATTCTGACTTTCTTGTGTCTCAGAGCTCAACATCCCTAAAGCAGAAGAAGCAAACGCGCATCAGTCAGTGAGGTGTGTGTCTATAAAGTTACATCTGAGTTTTAGTCTAGTCTTTGTGTCAAGCTTCATTTTAGTTTTTATTAGTTTTAGTCACGTTCAGACTCTTTTTAGTCTAGTCAAGTTTTAGTCGACTAAATGTCTGAGCATTTTAGTCAGAATTATCCATGACTATTTTCGTCTAGTTTTAGTAATGCAATTCTCTTTAATCCAGTCAGTATAGTATAAACACCTAGAAGTATAAACCAAAATCTTCTTTTAGCCAAACCCATTTCAAACAAGGTTATCTTATTATATTACTGTTACCTTATAGACTCAAGAACACATCCATTCTGGACACGGAAGACGCTCTGATTTGAATTTACAACATATTTATTTTACCAACCAAACATGTTAGAAGAACACACACACATTTAAATAAAATAAATCAAAACATCGATGTCTCGTAAGGTTCTCCTGTGATTTTGTGGCCCATCTTTTTTCACAACACCCGTTTTATTTTCCACAATTTTTTCCAAATGTCGTGATAAGAATAAATGCATATTTAATTTAATAATAGGAAAATAATATCCTAATTATTATTTAATTCTTTAAATCGGTTTAAAATAAGACCCAGATTATAGTTCAAATGGTTTTCTGTCTTGTGTTTTATCTCAAAATAAATGATGTCCTTTTATTCCACATGGAAATGAGCAGAAATAAGTGAATACAGCCTTTTATGCGCTTATGAGGTGATCATAAAGCTGTGGTTATTAACATATACACTCACCTAAAGGATTATTAGGAACACACACTAATACTGTGTTTGACCCCCTTTCTCCTTCAGAACTGCCTTAATTCTCCGTGGCATTGACTCAACAAGCTGCTGAAAGCATTCTTTAGAAATGTTGGCCATATTGATAGGAGAGCATCTGCAGTTGATGGAGATTTGTGGGATGCACATCCAGGGCACGAAGCTCCCGTTCCACCACATCCCAAAGATGCTCTATTGGGTTGAGATCTGGAGACTGTGGCGGCCATTTTAGTCCAGTGAACTCATTGTCATGTTCAAGAAACCAGTTTGAAATGATTGGAGCTTTGTGACGGTGCATTATCCTGCTGGAAGTAGCCATCAGAGGATGGGGACATGGTGCTCATAAAGGGATGGACATGGGCAGAAACAATGCTCAGGTAGGCCGTGGCATTTAAACCATGCCCAATTGGCACTAAGGGGCCTAAAGTGTGCCAAGAAAACATCCCCCACACCATTACACCACCACCACCAGCCTGCACAGTGGGAACAAGGCATGATGGATCCATGTTCTCATTCTGTTTACGCCAAATTCTGACTCTACCATCTGAATGTCTCAACAGAAATCCAGACTCATCAGACCAGGCAACATTTTTCCAGTCTTCAACTGTCCAATTTTGGTGAGCTGGAGCAAATTGTCGCCTCTTTTTCCTCTTTGTAGTGGAGATGAGTGGTACCCGGTGGGGTCTTCTGCTGTTGTAGCCCATCCGCCTCAAGGTTGTGTGTGTTGTGGCTTCACAAATGCTTTGCTGCAGACCTCGGTTGTAACGAGTGGTTATTTCAGTCAAAGTTGCTCTTCTATCAGCTTGAATCAGTCGGCCCATGACCTCTGACCTCTAGCATCAACAAGGCATTTTCTCCCACAGGACTGCCGCATACTGGATGCTTTTCCCTTTTCACACCATTCTTTGTAAACCCTAGAAATGGTTGTGCGTGAAAATCCCAGTAACTGAGCAGATTGTGAAATACTCGTCTGGCACCAATAACCATGCCACGCTCAAAATTGCTTAAATCCCCTTTCTTTCCCATTCCGACATTCAGTGTGGAGTTCAGGAGATTGACCAGGACCACACCCCTAAATGCATTGAAGCAACTGCCATGTGATTGGTTGATTAGATAATTGCATTAATGAGAAATTGAACAGGTGTTCCTAATAATCCTTTAGGTGTGTGTATAATCACTGCTGTTTTAACGGCACATTTCAAATGTTGATGTGCTTTTCTCTTTTTTTTGAGCGGTGATGAAATATCTTGCTCTTGTAAACTCTTGCCAGCATTTCAGTAATGCAAGTCTAGATCTTTAAAATGCATCCAAATGACAGCGAAGCGCAGCCAACGGTGCCCTGCAGGGGTCAAAAAGGATATAAACAGTGAATTCTGAAGTGATATATTATTGAAAACTCAGAGATGTGGGTTCAGACGGCACCTCAACCCGATAGAACAGCTTTGGGATGAATTAGAGCGGAGACTGAGAGCCAGGCCTTCTCGTCCAACATCACAAATGAAGAATCCCCATAAACACACTCCTAAACCTTGAGGAAAGAAGAGCTGAAGCTGTTAGAGCGACTCCATATTAAACCCTACGGATGAAGAATGGGATGGCATTAAAGCTTATTCCCTTCTTTAGTGTGTGTGTTAGGAAATGACCAAAGGTTAAAAACCCGAAGCGTCTGACCGCATGACCCTTCAACTCCTGGTAATTAACGCATCATCTCAGGCGGGCGGAGGGGGAGTGATGCGTGATCATGACATCATGACTGATGTCATCAGTTCAGGAGAGACGTGAGGGTGAGCTCAGTCGAGATCAAGCGTTTGACAGAAAATCACCAACAGCTTTTATTCCCTTCACACAGACGAGATTATCCATTAATGTTTGCGCGGTTCCTTGCACAACTCTAGAGCGTGATGTGTGAACTGATGCAGTCTGACACACACACATTCACATACAGGAACACGAGTGTGTGCTTAAATGAGCTCAGACACACACACTCAGAGGAAACAGAGGATTTCGTTCATCAGCCATTGTCTGAAATTTGCTCTTGTTTTAAACACAAACTCACTTCATTAATCAAGTCTTGATCTCTCCAGTGGTTTCTCTTCTCCAGTAAATGTGTCTGATTTAACGATGAGTAGGCCGTGTTTCTCTGGGATGTGAAGACGAGCTTGAGTGAGTCTAACATGAGGAATCGCGTGTGTGTCGCTCTTCCATCACGTGTGTGTGGTTCTGCTGAGCAGATGAAGAGCTTCATCATCCTCGCAGACTCGCTCTGGGCCCTCAGATAACTCTCGACAGCAGGGACGGGTCGGGCTTCAGAAGAACTGCGGCTCTAAAACAGAAGCTCTCGCAGGGACGGGTCGGGGGGGAGCTCGGGATTCTGGGATTGAGAATCGCTCAGAGCGCAGTCGTGCTAAACCCATAAATGATGAGCGTCTGTCCGGCCCGCTCATCCTCAAACACTATATAATGCAGCTATGAGAACACTCTGTGTGTGTGTGTGTGTGTGTGTGTGTATGTGTGGACTGGTAATTCCTATGCTATGGGGACAAAATGTCCCCACAAAGATGGCAATATCCGAAATCCTCGTCCTTGTGGGGACATTTTTTGGTCCCCATGAGGCAAACATTTTATAAATCAGACTAAATTATGTTTTTATGAAAATGTAAAAATGCAGAATGTCTCGTGTGATGGGTAGGTTTAGGGGCAGTGTGTGTGTGTGTGTGTGTGTGTGTGTGATGGGTAGGTTTAGGGGCAGTGTGTGTGTGTGTGTGTGTGTGTGTGTGTGTGTGTGTGTGTGTGTGTGATGGGTAGGTTTAGGGGCAGTGTGTGTGTGTGTGTGTGTGTGTGTGTGTGATGGGTAGGTTTAGGGGCAGTGTGTGTGTGTGTGTGTGTGTGTGTGATGGGTAGGTTTAGGGGCAGTGTGTGTGTGTGTGTGTGTGTGTGTGTGTGTGTGTGTGTGTGTGTGTGTGTGTGTGTGTGTGTGATGGGTAGGTTTAGGGGCAGTGTGTGTGTGTGTGTGTGTGTGTGTGATGGGTAGGTTTAGGGGCAGTGTGTGTGTGTGTGTGTGTGTGTGTGTGTGTGTGTGTGTGTGTGTGTGTGTGTGTGTGTGTGTGATGGGTAGGTTTAGGGGCAGTGTGTGTGTGTGTGTGTGTGTGTGTGTGTGATGGGTAGGTTTAGGGGCAGTGTAGGGGGATAGAATATATGGTATGTACGGTATAAAAACCATTAAGCCTATGGAAAGTCCCCATAAAACATGAAAACCCAACATGTGTGTGTGTGTGTGTGTGTGTGTGTGTGTGTGTGTGTGTGTGTGTGTGTGTGTGTGTGTGTGTGTGTGTGTGTGTGTGTGTGTGTGTGTGTGTGTGTGTGTGTGTGTGTGTGTGCATGTGAGTGTGTGTCTGTGTGTGTGTGAGTGTGAGAGTGTGTGTGTGTGATTGTCATGCATGGATGGGCTATTATTTCATCCGCAGCCGCATCAGTAAACTCCTCATCTCTGACTGTAAGCCTTGACTCGACGCGTCTGATGGCGATGTGAGGCTCTGCTGACGTGAGCAGTCGTAGTGTAATGGACTTTCGCCGCATTAAACATTTAAATAAAAGAGTTATTGCGCATTTACACTGTCATATACAATACAAGAGCCTGTACAGCGACAGGAAATATAAATTAAAACCTGCAGACATTTCTCTGCACTGTAGCGACTAGGGATGCCACAATTCTCAATATAATATTGAGCCGCCCGGTACAGCATTCACGGTTCAATACGCGCTTGTGAATTGCGTTTTTTTTGGTTTTGCAAATTTAATTAATTATTTTTCTACAAATTCTATAATTTGCCTCCATCCCAATACTGAACAACGCAACATACATTCACATCACTGGTCAGTGGTAGAGTTATACTCATGCAACACTAGAGTTATTCACAATCAAGAAAGTTCATTCTTTGCATGCGTTTTAAAGCCTTGCCGGCTCATTCGCGGTTTTAACATGCGCTTTTCTGAGCGCGCGCACTAAACGCCTGTCAAACACGCGATTACTGGACTCAGTAGTCTTCTTACAGCGCTAATACTGTCAAATACACACACGGTTAACATAAACACAGTCGGTTATGTGTAAAGTGAAAGTAAAATCGTGTGTGTCTGTATATTAGATGCGTGCAGGTCTTTAATTGACAGCAGCGCAGCCTATAGTGAACACGCTGGCCTTAAAGGGACAGTTCACCTCTAAAATGATGTCATTATTTACTCACTCTAATATTGTTCCAAACCTGTATTCATTTCTCAATGACAGAATTTTCATTTTTGAGCGAACTATCTCTTTAATGTTAATACAACAACAAAAGACAAAGAGAAAATCCCTCACTGCTCTTGACTGAAGAACTAATACAGTAGCTTTAATAAGAATCAGTGTATATTATAGTGAAGTCTGTGTAGTGTTTTGATTTTACATTTATTCATTCAATTTCATACTTAAATGCTGCTGTACAGCTCTGAGCTGCTAGTGTAAATCTATATATATATTTATTTTATATTATACAATACGCTAGAAATGTGTACCAGGGTTTTTTTAAAGTAAAGTTTTAAGTTTATGTAAGGTTTTTCAATTCTTTTAAGTAAAAGAAAGAAAGAGCATTGCAATAAAAAATAGTCTTTTTTCTCCTTAACCTCTTGCTGTTCCTGTTGGCTAAGAATAGAAAAACAAAAACTGATGTGACAAGCCATCAGAACCCAACCGAAAAACCGTGGTTAAAAACCGAGGTGTGTGTTGAACCGTGGACTAACTGTAGTGTTGCATCCCTAGTAGCTACTATACTTGTTTAGTTTCATATGTTTAAATATTATAAGGTTGTTTTTTAATTTCATTTACGTTGATTATAAAAGTGAACAGAACACATTAGATGATCAATGTGTCAGAAATGATTTTGACCACTTCCTTAAGTTTTGTTTTGTATTTCTTTAAAGTGAATTTCGTTTTGTCTAAATGATATCTTGATTTGAATCAATGTTTTATCAGCCAATTGCCTGGATTTAATAAATAATAATTATCTGGAACCAGCCCATCACAAAGGGCATTCTGTGTTGAGCTGAGCGGATGAGCTTCAGAAAGGCCTTCTCACATGGAGGAAATACACATTCTCTACACACACACACACACACACACACACACACACACACACACACACACACACACACACACACACACACACACACACACACCGCAACGGTCACAATATGACCTCATGTATGTTCCAAAACATAATTCAACATATAAATAATAGGCCTACTTTTTAATGGGCCGCTTAAAGTGTACAAATAAACTACTAAATGCTAAAAATGAATAAATGTAAGTGAACTCAAATGTGCAGCACCTCTGGAATTATTATTACTATTATACAGAAATATCCTCCTGAGGCACAGAATAGAGCTTTTGCCTCTGTAGAGGACATTATATTTTAGCGAATTTCTCTGACAACACACACAGTTCAAGTCTGGATATTCTTATGAAATACAAGACATTCTTATGAAAATATTATTACACGTCTTTTTACATTACAACACATTAATATGCAAATTAGATCAGTGTATAGATGCATTGCCAAGAATGGGAATGGCATTTATGGGCATGTTTACTCACATATTGTATAAAGTAAAATGGTATATCAAATTATTCTGTATCTTTCATAACATTGAGAATCATCTTTATACAAAGTTTGGATTAAAACTTGAAGCATAAAAATTGTTTGGTGAATGACAAAAAAAAAAAAATCCCATTGTTTGTGTATTCATGTCTTTTAGTTTTCTCAATAAAGGGGTTCTGGTGTCCTCTACAGAGCAGAGGATATAGCATATAACATAGGAATACAAAAAAATATGTTTTTTTTATGCTCCAAACAATACAAAAATGTATTACAAAAAAATCTAAATTCACAAAACCTTTTTTCTGGTTCTAAGGAAGATGACATGTTACAATACTAGTAACGCATTAAAGCAATGTAAAGGCAGACTAATAGATTAATAGACAATTTGTAGCTAAATATTTTTTAAATTCCAATTATTGGTAAATGACTAAATAATCATACATTTCTCACTGTACACTGCTATGGTTGAGCCATTAGCCTATCTGCACATTACTAGAGCACGCTCAGTGATGTGATTCTGGAAACGGGCCAGTTACTAATGAACACCTATCGCGAAAAGAAAGAAAGATTGAATAAAACCCACACAAAAACCTCATTGAGAGCGGCAGTGGTGTTCGCAAGGCATCAAGTTTTGGCGCAAATCGACCCAAGGTTCGAATCCGCCTTTTGCTGAACTCACTCTACTCCCTTTTCCCATCACAGATCCGATCGGAAAGGCATTAATTTTCAATAAAAATGAAAAAAATATTAGAGAAATGGAAATAAAGCGTCTAATGTGTGTTTAATAATAAGTGTTTGTAGGTTAGGGGTTAATAAACAGACATGTGCTGGATTAGAGCTGATAAAATCATACAAGGGTTCCGACGCCCATGAATCAATGCCTATTGCGAAAAGAAAGAAAGCTCGAATAAAACAAGAAGTCATTCACATTAGAAAGAAACAACACATCATTGACATCCCAGGCTCATGAACGCTACACACTGGCCTGTCAGGGGACCACAGGACCACAGGAGGTTATGGGAAGAGAGTGTGTGTTTTAACTGGTTTCATACCAGCAGGACTAACAATCACACCAGAACAAACAGAGCCTCGATATTAAAGACTCGCAGACTCACTAAAGCAACGGACATCAGATCAGCCCCAACACTTCCTGCTGGCCCTGCCTCATCTCAGCCAACGTTTCCCACTCTTCTTCTTCTTCTTCTTCTTCTTCTTCTTCTTCTTCTTCTTCTTCTGCTGGGGATGTTATTGAGCTTGTAGAAGTTTAGCCTATTCCCAGAGTGACTGCAATGACCGTCTGTTTTAAAATATAACTAATATCATAATAAAATAACCCAGACTGATCTCAGACACACTGACAGGCCTCATACATACATAACAATCTTTGTTATATATTTTTCGTTTGATTGGTTTAACCGCCATCCGTCCGAATTTAATTAAAATATAATTTTTCGTCACGTCATCCGCGGCTGTAACCGCCAACCTCGCATCTCTAGTGTGTGTGTGTGTGTGTGTGTATGATGGGTAGGTTTAGGGACAGGGGCAGTGTGTGTGTGTGTGTGTGTGTGTGTGTGTGATGGGTAGGTTTAGGGACAGGGGCAGTGTGTGTGTGTGTGTGTGTGTGTGTGATGGGCAGGTTTAGGGGCAGGGGCAGTGTGTGTGTGTGTGTGTGTGTGTGTGTGTGTGTGTGTGATGGGTAGGTTTAGGGGCAGGGGCAGTGTGTGTGTGTGTGTGTGTGTGTGTGTGTGTGTGTGTGTGTGTGTGTGTGTGTGTGTGTGTGTGTGTGTGTGTGTGTGTGTGTGTGATGGGTAGGTTTAGGGGCAGGGGCAATGTGTGTGTGTGTGTGTGTGTGTGTGTGTGTGTGTGTGTGTGTGTGTGTGTGATGGGTAGGTTTAGGGGCAGGGGCAATGTGTGTGTGTGTGTGTGTGTGTGATGGGTAGGTTTAGGGGCAGGGGCAGTGTGTTTCTGTGTGTGTGTGTGTGTGTGTGTGTGTGTGTGTGTGATGGGCAGGTTTAGGGGCAGGGGCAGTGTGTGTGTGTGTGTGTGTGTGTGTGTGTGTATGTGTGTGTGATGGGTAGGTTTAGGGGCAGGGGCAGTGTGTGTGTGTGTGTGTGTGTGTGTGTGATGGGTAGGTTTAGGGGCAGGGGCAGTGTGTGTGTGTGTGTGTGTGTGTGTGATGGGTAGGTTTAGGGGCAGGGGCAGTGTGTGTGTGTGTGTGTGTGTGTGTGTGTGTGTGTGTGTGTGTGTGTGTGTGTGTGTGTGTGTGTGTGTGTGTGTGTGTGTGTGTGTGTGTGTGTTTTGGGTAGGTTTAGGGGCAGGGTCAGTGTGTGTGTGTGTGTTGGGTAGGTTTAGGGGCAGGGGCAGTGTGTGTGTGTGTGTGTGTGTGTGTGTGTGTGTGTGTGTGTGTGTGTGTGTGTGTGTGTGTGTGTGTGTGTGTGTGTGTGTGTGTGTGTGTGTGTGTGTGTGTGTGTGATGGTTAGGTTTAGGGGCAGGGGCAGTGTGTGTGTGTGTGTGTGTGTGTGTGTGATGGTTAGGTTTAGGGGCAGTGTAAGGGGATAGAAAATACGGTTTGTACAGTATAAAAACCATTACGCCTATGGAATGTCCTCACATTTCACAAAAACAAACGTGTGTGTTTGTGTGTGTGTGTGTGTGTTGAGGTGTGTGTGTGTGTGTGTGTGTGTGTGTGTGTGTGTGTGTGTGTGTGTGTGTGTGTGTGTGTGTGTGTGTGTCTGTGTGTGTGTGTGTGTGTGTGTGTGTGTGTGTGTGTGTGTGTGTGTGTGTGTGTGTGTGTGTGTGTGTGTGAGGTGTGGTTCTCTATATTCATCTTCAGCCATGACTAAGTTGGGCAGTGACTCAAACGTGCCGTGACATGTTCGCTCTGCTCTTGTCTGTCCTCTTTAGGCTGGACATGCGGACAGAAACACAAAGACAAATACAAACAGCAACATGAATCACACACAAACACACACACACACACACACACACACACACACACACACACACACACACACACACACACACACACACACACACACACACACACACACACACACACACACACACACACACACACACACAGAGAGAGAGAGAGAGAGAGAGAGAGAGAGCGATCACAACAATTCACAAGATTGTGTGCTAGTTTAGTCCAGTGCAGAAACACACTTCTCCTGATGAAGATGATTTCTCTCCACTGGCTGATGTTTGCTCTTGTTTTAAACACAAACTCACTTCATTAATCAGGTCTTGATCTCTCCAGTGTTTTCTCTTCTCCAGGAAATGTGTCTCATTTAATGATGTTTAGATGTTTGTGCTGGAAAACGAGAACATCCCAGTTTCCTTATCCTCCTTTTAATATCAAACATATCTCATCAATGTTCTCAGGTTATTAAGTCACAATATCATCATGTAGTTCCACTGATGCTTTAACATTTTACACAATAAACTGAAAAAAGAATAAGACATTTCTTTCAGAATTATCAAAAACCTTCACCTGACGTGTAAAAGATTTTTATAGTTATTTCTTAATGGAAAATATAATTCAATATTTACTTGTTGCATTGTTTGATATCTTATAGATCTCTGCCTTTTAATGTTACTGTGTATTTTTTTAATTTGTTATATTTTTAAACACTTTTAACATAACAGTACATAAAGTTTTTATTTATTTTATTTTATTTTTCACTTGAAGCTTTATGTAAAGAATACCTTTACATGCATTGTAATTTTAAAGTGCATAAATGTTTTGTATTGAGATGCTGGTACTTTTAAAAATGTATAGAAAATACAGTACAAAATAAAAGTAGCTTGGAAAAAAAGTAACTTAATGTGTGGCTTACAAGGACACATTTGTAAACATTACTTAGAAGATTATGTTGGATAAACTTAAAATTATAATTTTCTAAATTGATAAAATTGAGTTGCCATTACTTTAGTTGAAAACATGCAAAGTCTAACAGGATAAACACAAATTAAATGAGTTTAAAATACTCAAAAAGCTGATGCAAATAGTTGCCTCAATTTTATTGAGTAAACCCACTAGTAATTACTCAAGTGTTACTATCCAACATCTTACAAAAACCTCAAAAGTTACCAATGACTCCAGAGTTATCGTGTTTTTCACTCTAGAATACGGATCCACATTAATCATTCCTTGTGAAGGGTGTAGTAACTCTTGAGTCATTACTAGTGGGTTACTATGACCTTCACTTTAGAATTAATTACACATTATTCACATCAATTATGATCCTGTATGTAGCAGTTCTCTGGGAGTTATGAAAATAGTATTTTTTTGATTAGCTAATACTGAAGTTAGTTAATAGCAGTTACTAGAGTGTTAATACTACGATACTCACTTGTTTCTGTGTAGTTACTCATTAATGACGGATCAGTATTCTCACATATATCAGTTTCCCACATTTTGAGTAATCTGAGCTGTTTCATTGTTTTGAGTTTTATGAACTTGTTTATTTTAATTTAGACAAACTTAAATTGAACTGAAACTGGGCTGTGATTTATATTTCCCAGCATGCTTTGCCATGACACTCAAAATGGAGGGGAAATGCTAACATTACGTATTTTTGTGTACACTGTGAATCCGAATAAATTGGCAAAACTCAAAAATATTGAGGCAATCGGTTATATTGCATAAGTTAAGGAGTGTGAAGTTTAAGGAAGCAGAACTTTCATATTTTTATTTTGTACTCATACATTTGAACTACTCCTAATTTCAAATATCTCACATATTCATACATTTAAATTAAAATAATCATCTTAAATATTTTCAGTAGTGGAAACTTGGCTAGCTTGAACTAGCTAATTCAATAAATGCTGTTGAATGTTTAGCTGTGCTAGTTTAGAAGAGTTTGTGTTGTGTTGGTTCCATCATATGACGAGTGAGAACAGATTTATGTTTATGTTCTATACGTGCTATGCTAATGCTACGGCTATCAAAGCATTGTGTTACCAATTAGCTATAGCATTTATTGGATTAGGACTTTAAAGCTACCCAGCTAACAGGGAACGTTTCCATAACTTTCACCAACGTTATGTAAAAGTTAGGTAAATGTTAGAAAAAACATTCCTAAAATAATGTTTCAGGAACATTCTTATAATGTTTTCATCGTTCAAAAACATTCTCGTAACGTTGAGAGGAAACATTCTTAGAACAACATTGTTGGAACGTTTTTATGATGTTGTTTGTGCTTGACTGATGTTCTCATAATGTTGAGCGAAAACGTTCTCATAAAAACGTTCTTGCAACGTCTTTATCATGTTATTTGTGTTTGACTGATGTTCTCATAATGTTGAGCGAAAACGTTCTCATACAAACGTTCTTGCAACGTCTTTATTATGTTATTTGTGCTTGACTGATGTTCTCATAATGTTGAGTGAAAATGTTCTCACTACAACGTTCTTGCAACGTCTTTATCATGTTATTTGTGCTTGACTGATGTTCTCATAATGTTGAGTGAAAATGTTCTCACTACAACGTTCTTGCAACGTCTTTATCATGTTATTTGTGCTTGACTGATGTTCTCATAATGTTGAGTGAAAACGTTCTCAAAACAACGTTCTTGCAACGTCTTTATCATGTTATTTGTGCTTGACTGATGTTCTCATAATGTTGAGTGAAAATGTTCTCAAAACAACGTTCTTGCAACGTCTTTATCATGTTTTTTGTGTTTGACTGATGTTCTCATAATGTTGAGTGAACACGTTCTCAAAACAACGTTCTTGCAACGTCTTTATCATGTTATTTGTGCTTGACTGATGTTCTCATAATGTTCAGTGAAAACGTTCTCATAACAACGTTCTTGCAACGTCTTTATCATGTTATTTGTGCTTGACTGATGTTCTCATAATGTTGAGTGAAAACGTTCTCAAAACAACGTTCTTGCAACGTCTTTATCATGTTATTTGTGCTTGACTGATGTTCTCATAATGTTGAGTGAAAACGTTCTCACTACAACGTTCTTGCAACGTCTTTATCATGTTATTTGTGCTTGACTGATGTTCTCATAATGTTGAGTGAAAACGTTCTCACTACAACGTTCTTGCAACGTCTTTATCATGTTATTTGTGCTTGACTGATGTTCTCATTATGTTCAGTGAAAACGTTCTCAAAACAACGTTCTTACAACGTCTTTATCATGTTATTTGTGTTTGACTGATGTTCTCATAATGTTGAGCGAAAACGTTCTCATACAAACGTTCTTGCAAAGTCTTTATCATGTTTTTTGTGCTTGACTGATGTTCTCATAATGTTGAGTGAAAATGTTCTCACTACAACGTTCTTGCAACGTCTTTATCATGTTATTTGTGCTTGACTGATGTTCTCATAATGTTGAGTGAAAACGTTCTCACTACAACGTTCTTGCAACGTCTTTATCATGTTATTTGTGCTTGACTGATGTTCTCATAATGTTGAGTGAAAATGTTCTCACTACAACGTTCTTGCAACGTCTTTATCATGTTTTTTGTGCTTGACTGATGTTCTCATAATGTTGAGTGAAAACGTTCTCAAAACAACGTTCTTGCAACGTCTTTATCATGTTATTTGTGCTTGACTGATGTTCTCATAATGTTGAGTGAAAATGTTCTCAAAACAACGTTCTTGCAACGTCTTTATCATGTTATTTGTGTTTGACTGATGTTCTCATAATGTTGAGTGAAAACGTTCTCAAAACAACGTTCTTGCAACGTCTTTATTATGTTATTTGTGCTTGACTGATGTTCTCATAATGTTGAGTGAACACGTTCTCAAAACAACGTTCTTGCAACGTCTTTATCATGTTATTTGTGCTTGACTGATGTTCTCATAATGTTGAGTGAAAATGTTCTCAAAACAACGTTCTTGCAACGTCTTTATCATGTTATTTGTGTTTGACTGATGTTCTCATAATGTTGAGTGAAAACGTTCTCAAAACAACGTTCTTGCAACGTCTTTATCATGTTATTTGTGCTTGACTGATGTTCTCATAATGTTCAGTGAAAACGTTCTCAAAACAACGTTCTTGCAACGTCTTTATCATGTTATTTGTGCTTGACTGATGTTCTCATAATGTTGAGTGAAAACGTTCTCACTACAACGTTCTTGCAACGTCTTTATCATGTTTTTTGTGCTTGACTGATGTTCTCATAATGTTGAGTGAAAACGTTCTCACTACAACGTTCTTGCAACGTCTTTATCATGTTTTTTGTGCTTGACTGATGTTCTCATAATGTTGAGTGAAAACGTTCTCACTACAACGTTCTTGCAACGTCTTTATCATGTTTTTTGTGCTTGACTGATGTTCTCATAATGTTGAGTGAAAACGTTCTCACTACAACGTTCTTGCAACGTCTTTATCATGTTTTTTGTGCTTGACTGATGTTCTCATAATGTTGAGTGAAAACGTTCTCACTACAACGTTCTTGCAACGTCTTTATCATGTTTTTTGTGCTTGACTGATGTTCTCATAATGTTCAGTGAAAACGTTCTCAAAACAACGTTCTTGCAACGTCTTTATCATGTTATTTGTGCTTGACTGATGTTCTCATAATGTTGAGTGAAAACGTTCTCACTACAACGTTCTTGCAACGTCTTTATCATGTTTTTTGTGCTTGACTGATGTTCTCATAATGTTGAGTGAAAACGTTCTCACTACAACGTTCTTGCAACGTCTTTATCATGTTTTTTGTGCTTGACTGATGTTCTCATAATGTTCAGTGAAAACGTTCTCAAAACAACGTTCTTGCAACGTCTTTATCATGTTATTTGTGCTTGACTGATGTTCTCATAATGTTGAGTGAACACGTTCTCAAAACAACGTTCTTGCAACGTCTTTATTATGTTATTTGTGCTTGACTGATGTTCTCATAATGTTGAGTGAAAACGTTCTCACTACAACGTTCTTGCAACGTCTTTATCATGTTATTTGTGCTTGACTGATGTTCTCATAATGTTGAGTGAACACGTTCTCAAAACAACGTTCTTGCAACGTCTTTATTATGTTATTTGTGCTTGACTGATGTTCTCATAATGTTGAGTGAAAACGTTCTCAAAACAACGTTCTTACAACGTCTTTATCATGTTATTTGTGCTTGACTGATGTTCTCATAATGTTGAGTGAAAACGTTCTCACTACAACGTTCTTGCAACGTCTTTATCATGTTATTTGTGCTTGACTGATGTTCTCATAATGTTGAGTGAACACGTTCTCAAAACAATGTTCTTACAACGTCTTTATCATGTTATTTGTGCTTGACTGATGTTCTCATAATGTTGAGTGAAAACGTTCTCAAAACAACGTTCTTACAACGTCTTTATCATGTTATTTGTGCTTGACTGATGTTCTCATAATGTTGAGTGAAAACGTTCTCACTACAACGTTCTTGCAACGTCTTTATCATGTTATTTGTGCTTGACTGATGTTCTCATAATGTTCAGTGAAAACGTTCTCAAAACAACGTTCTTACAACGTCTTTATCATGTTATTTGTGCTTGACTGATGTTCTCATAATGTTGAGTGAACACGTTCTCAAAACAACGTTCTTACAACGTCTTTATCAGGTTTTTTGTGCTTGACTGATGTTCTCATAATGTTGAGTGAAAATGTTCTCATAACAACGTTCTTACAACGTCTTTATCATGTTTTTTGTGCTTGACTGATGTTCTCATAATGTTGAGCGAAAACGTTCTCACTACAACGTTCTTACAACGTCTTTATCATGTTATTTGTGCTTGACTGATGTTCTCATAATATTCAGTGAAAACGTTCTCACTACAACGTTCTTGCAACGTCTTTATCATGTTATTTGTGCTTGACTGATGTTCTCATAATGTTGAGTGAAAATGTTCTCATAACAACGTTCTTAAAACGTCTTTATTATGTTATTTGTGCTTTACTGATGTTCTCATAATGTTGAGTGAAAACGTTCTCACTACAACGTTCTTGCAACGTCTTTATCATGTTATTTGTGCTTGACTGATGTTCTCATAATGTTGAGTGAAAACGTTCTCAAAACAACGTTCTTGCAACGTCTTTATCATGTTATTTGTGTTTGACTGATGTTCTCATAATGTTGAGTGAAAACGTTCTCAAAACAACGTTCTTGCAACGTCTTTATTATGTTATTTGTGCTTGACTGATGTTCTCATAATGTTGAGTGAACACGTTCTCAAAACAACGTTCTTGCAACGTCTTTATCATGTTATTTGTGTTTGACTGATGTTCTCATAATGTTGAGTGAAAACGTTCTCAAAACAACGTTCTTGCAACGTCTTTATTATGTTATTTGTGCTTGACTGATGTTCTCATAATGTTGAGTGAACACGTTCTCAAAACAACGTTCTTGCAACGTCTTTATCATGTTATTTGTGCTTGACTGATGTTCTCATAATGTTGAGTGAAAATGTTCTCAAAACAACGTTCTTGCAACGTCTTTATCATGTTATTTGTGTTTGACTGATGTTCTCATAATGTTGAGTGAAAACGTTCTCAAAACAACGTTCTTGCAACGTCTTTATCATGTTATTTGTGCTTGACTGATGTTCTCATAATGTTCAGTGAAAACGTTCTCAAAACAACGTTCTTGCAACGTCTTTATCATGTTATTTGTGCTTGACTGATGTTCTCATAATGTTGAGTGAAAACGTTCTCACTACAACGTTCTTGCAACGTCTTTATCATGTTTTTTGTGCTTGACTGATGTTCTCATAATGTTGAGTGAAAACGTTCTCACTACAACGTTCTTGCAACGTCTTTATCATGTTATTTGTGCTTGACTGATGTTCTCATAATGTTCAGTGAAAACGTTCTCAAAACAACGTTCTTGCAACGTCTTTATCATGTTATTTGTGCTTGACTGATGTTCTCATAATGTTGAGTGAAAACGTTCTCAAAACAACGTTCTTGCAACGTCTTTATCATGTTATTTGTGCTTGACTGATGTTCTCATAATGTTGAGTGAAAACGTTCTCACTACAACGTTCTTGCAACGTCTTTATCATGTTATTTGTGCTTGACTGATGTTCTCATAATGTTGAGTGAAAACGTTCTCAAAACAACGTTCTTGCAACGTCTTTATCATGTTATTTGTGCTTGACTGATGTTCTCATAATGTTGAGTGAACACGTTCTCAAAACAACGTTCTTGCAACGTCTTTATTATGTTATTTGTGCTTGACTGATGTTCTCATAATGTTGAGTGAAAACGTTCTCACTACAACGTTCTTGCAACGTCTTTATCATGTTATTTGTGCTTGACTGATGTTCTCATAATGTTGAGTGAACACGTTCTCAAAACAACGTTCTTGCAACGTCTTTATTATGTTATTTGTGCTTGACTGATGTTCTCATAATGTTGAGTGAAAACGTTCTCAAAACAACGTTCTTACAACGTCTTTATCATGTTATTTGTGCTTGACTGATGTTCTCATAATGTTGAGTGAAAACGTTCTCACTACAACGTTCTTGCAACGTCTTTATCATGTTATTTGTGCTTGACTGATGTTCTCATAATGTTCAGTGAAAACGTTCTCAAAACAACGTTCTTGCAACGTCTTTATCATGTTATTTGTGCTTGACTGATGTTCTCATAATGTTGAGTGAACACGTTCTCAAAACAACGTTCTTGCAACGTCTTTATTATGTTATTTGTGCTTGACTGATGTTCTCATAATGTTGAGTGAAAACGTTCTCACTACAACGTTCTTGCAACGTCTTTATCATGTTATTTGTGCTTGACTGATGTTCTCATAATGTTGAGTGAACACGTTCTCAAAACAACGTTCTTGCAACGTCTTTATTATGTTATTTGTGCTTGACTGATGTTCTCATAATGTTGAGTGAAAACGTTCTCAAAACAACGTTCTTACAACGTCTTTATCATGTTATTTGTGCTTGACTGATGTTCTCATAATGTTGAGTGAAAACGTTCTCACTACAACGTTCTTGCAACGTCTTTATCATGTTTTTTGTGCTTGACTGATGTTCTCATAATGTTGAGCGAAAACGTTCTCACTACAACATTCTTAATACGTCTTTATTATGTTATTTGTGTTTGACTGATGTTCTCATAATGTTCAGTGAAAACGTTCTCAAAACAACGTTCTTGCAACGTCTTTATCATGTTATTTGTGCTTGACTGATGTTCTCATAATGTTGAGCGAAAATGTTCTCATAACAACGTTCTTACAACGTCTTTATCATGTTATTTGTGCTTGACTGATGTTCTCATAATATTCAGTGAAAACGTTCTCACTACAACGTTCTTGCAACGTCTTTATCATGTTATTTGTGCTTGACTGATGTTCTCATAATGTTGAGTGAAAATGTTCTCATAACAACGTTCTTAAAACGTCTTTATTATGTTATTTGTGCTTTACTGATGTTCTCATAATGTTGAGTGAAAACGTTCTCACTACAACGTTCTTGCAACGTCTTTATCTTTTATTTGTGCTTGACTGATGTTCTCATAATGTTGAGTGAAAACGTTCTCACTACAACGTTCTTGCAACGTCTTTATCTTTTATTTGTGCTTGACTGATGTTCTCATAATGTTGAGTGAAAACGTTCTCACTACAACGTTCTTGCAACGTCTTTATCATGTTATTTGTGCTTGACTGATGGCTCATCATCAGCCTCACTGCGGCCCTGAGCTCATGTGACAGTGATTGACAGCTCTGATTGACAGCTCTGATTGACAGCTCTGATTGACAGCTCTGATTGACAGCTCTGATCACAGCACAGCGTCTGCTGACACAGAAATCAACACTTCACAAACACTTCACACTGACGAGAGAGAGTTATCCAGCACTCGAGATGATGAACAGGTGAACCATGAGCGGCACAGGTGTGTGTGTGTATGAGTGTGTGTGTCTGAGTGAGTGAGTGAGTGGGCATGTTTTCGTGAAATATCAGGACACAAATGTGTATAATAACATGGGTATGACATAGGTATTACAAAAAGAGGGTGAAATATGAGGACGTTCCCCATGTCCTCACTTTTCAAAATGCTTATAAATCACACAGAACAAGTTTTTTTTCACAGAAAGTGAACTGCACAGTCTCCTGTGAGGGCTAGGTTTAGGGGCAGGGGCAGTGTAAGGGGATAGAAAATACGGTTTGTACGGTATAAAAACCATTATGCCTATGGAATGTCCTCACATTTCACAAAAACAAACATGAGTGAGTGTGTATGAGTGTGTGTGTGTGTGTGTGTGTGTGTGTGTGTGTGTGTGTGTGTAAGTGAGTGTGTGTGTGTGTGTGTGTGTGTGTGTGTGTGTGTGGGCGGGCGTGTGTGTGTATGAGTGTGTGTGTGTATGAATGAGTGTGCATGAGTGTGTGTGTGTGTGTGTGTGTGTGTGTGTGTGTGTGTGTGTGTGTGTGTGTGTGTGTGTGTGTGTGAGTGTGTGTGTGTGAGTGAGTGTGCAAGAGTGTGTGTGTATGAATGAGTGTGCATGAGTGTGTGTGGACAGTCTTCTCTGCTGCTCACTTTCATTACACAGAGTTTACTCAAACTGTTATGAACTGAAGTGTGTGTGTCTCCAGAGGTCAGAGCTCTACACAAACATCTGACATCAGCAGCTCCTCGTCTGTCCAGCAAACACACAATGTGTCTCTGTCTGAGCGCTGGAGAGCAGATGTTGCTTTGTTTGTGGAAACTCTATGGCAACATCACAACAAATATCCTGATCGAACCGAGTGAAATCACCGGCACGTGTGAAGCTCCGTCTCTGATCACAGAAACATGTCCTAGAACGCTTGTTCTTGGTTATGAGAACGTTACATTGTATCATTCTTCAAACGTTAAGAGAACGTTACATTGTGTCATTCTTCAAACGTTATGGGAACGTTACATTGTATCATTCTTCAAACGTTAAGAGAACGTTACATTGTGTCATTCTTCAAACGTTATGGGAACGTTACATTGTATCATTCTTCAAACGTTAAGAGAACGTTACATTGTATCATTCTTCAAACGTTAAGGGAATGTTACATTGTATCATTCTTCAAACGTTAAGGGAACGTTACATTGTATCATTCTTCAAACGTTAAGAGAACGTTACATTGTATCATTCTTCAAACGTTAAGAGAACGTTACATTGTATCATTCTTCAAACGTTATGGGAACGTTACATTGTATCATTCTTCAAACGTTAAGAGAACGTTACATTGTATCATTCTTCAAACGTTAAGGGAATGTTACATTGTATCATTCTTCAAACGTTAAGGGAACGTTACATTGTATCATTCTTCAAACGTTAAGAGAACGTTACATTGTATCATTCTTCAAACGTTATGAGAACGTTACATTGTATCATTCTTCAAACGTTAAGAGAACGTTACATTGTATCATTCTTCAAATGTTAAGAGAACGTTACATTGTATCATTCTTCAAACGTTAAGAGAACGTTACATTGTATCATTCTTCAAACGTTAAGAGAACGTTACATTGTATCATTCTTCAAACGTTAAGGGAACGTTACATTGTATCATTCTTCAAACGTTAAGGGAACGTTACATTGTATCATTCTTCAAACGTTAAGGGAACGTTACATTGTATAATTCTTCAAACGTTAAGAGAACGTTAAATTTAAATGTTCTCTGAACATTCTGAAACAAGATAATAGGATGACAAAATAAGATGTATAAATAACATTTTTGTGCCAATGTTTTGACAACATTATGAGACAAGATAACGTTGCACAAACGTTCTATTAGCGTGACTGTAAGAGCGTTCCCCGTGTGTGTGTGTTCGACCCGTCTCACGTCTCCAGCAGGTTCAGACTCAGAGCTGATGTTCTGCAGAGGGAGTGTTCGTCAGTCCGTCTGTCAGTCACATTAGAGACGCTTCATCACAGGAGTTTAATCCGGCCGCGGATGATTCTGGATTTATATGAGAGGCTTATTCAAATGTGAATAAAGCAGAGATGAGGACGCGCTGTTTCCTGTCGGACCGCTGGCACTGGAGCTCACATCCGCCCAATCACGAGCCGTTCCAACAATCATCCAGAGGAAATCTAGCTCAAGCTGTTCTACATCTTCAGATCTTTACCAGCGCAGTTATGATGCAGTACTCGCGTTAGTGCTCGAGTGTGTGGAGCTGATTGCAGTAAAACACATTTAATCTCTTTTAATTACTCGACCGGCCTTTAGAAGAAGAGCGGCGTCTTTACATGTTCTCACGCCTGCGATGAACGCCTCAGAACGCGCAGGTCATGCGGTTAAACCGGTTTATATGTGGACACTGTTCACACACACACACACACACACACACACGCTATAACTGTATCTCTGAGTGACCGTTACTACTGTTCACACTCGCTGTTTATTAATATAACAATTTTGTTTGCATTTGCTAACCCTATAGTAAGCACATGTAGTTCATTAATATTACTCATTACTTAAATCTATAATTTCAGTGTAGCCCACTTTACTTCGTTTTGCATGTTTGTTTGTTTTTAAGTTTAACTAATTCGATTTTACAGTGTCAGTATTGTGAGTAATTAGTAATGCCGTATCTGAGGAGTCAAGAGGAACGAACACTAAACTGTGTGTGTGTGTGTGTGTGTGTGTGTGTGCTTGACTTGTTGCTAATCGGCAGTGAAAGCATGAAGCCTCAGTGTGTGAGAGCATCAGGACACACTTCACGACACTGAAACAAAAGCGCAGTATTTTTAGAGCCGCTCTGCTATAAATGGACTGGTTTTGTTTAGACGGCTGAAGCTTAATCTGAGAACAGCAGCAGTTACTCATCGACCGGTGAAGAATGATGTTACGCTAAACACCAACTGCTCGAAGGGTTAGAGTAGTGTGTGTGTGTGTGTGTATGTGTGTGCGTGTGCGTGCGAGTGTGTGTGTGTGTGTGTGTTTGTATATGTGTACATGAGTGTGTGTGTATGTGTGCATGAGTGTGTGTGTGCATGAGTGTGTGTGTGTGTGTGCATGAGTGTGTGTGTGCATGAGTGTGTGTGTGCATGAGTGTATGTGCACACACTCTTACGCTCACTCACACACTCATGCACACACACACACACATGTTTGTTTTTGTGAAATGTGAGGACATTCCATAGGCGTAATGGTTTTTATACCGTACAAACCGTATTTTCTATCCCCTTACACTGCCCCTGCCCCTAAACCTACCCATCACACACACACACACACACACACACACACTGCCCCTGCCCCTAAACCTACCCATCACACACACACACACACACACACACACACACACACACACCCTGCCCCTTACGCTGCCCCTGCCCCTAAACCTACCCATCACATACACACACACACTCTCGACCCTCATGTGTATGCAGATGCAGCGGTGTGTGACGAGGACGGTGTGTGACAGGTGATGTGTTGTCCGTCTGAATCACCGCGTCTGCTGAACAGCTGAGCTGATTGTGTTTGTCAGCAGAATCACTCGTAATATCTCAATGCCATTCATTAGATCACAAAATATCAAATCAAGCCCCAGTGAGCTCAAGCTGAAGATGAAGAGATGATGAAGATGAAGAGATGATGAAGATGAAGAGATGATGAAGATGAAGAGATGATGAAGACGAAGAGATGATGAAGATGAAGAGATGAAGATGAAGAGATGATGAAGATGAAAAGATGATGAAGACGAAGAGATGATGAAGATGAAGAGATGAAGAGATGATGAAGATGAAGAGATGATGAAGATGAAGAGATGAAGAGAAGATGAAGATGAAGAGATGATGAAGATGAAGAGATGATGAAGATGAAGAGATGATGAAGACGAAGAGATGATGAAGATGAAGAGATGAAGAGATGATGAAGATGAAGAGATGATGAAGATGAAGAGATGAAGAGATGATGAAGATGAAGAGATGATGAAGATGAAGAGATGATGAAGATGAAGAGATGATGAAGATGAAGATATGATGAAGATGAAGAGATGATGAAGATGAAAAGATGATGAAGATGAAGAGATGATGAAGAGATGATGAAGATGAAGAGATGAAGAGATGATGAAGATGAAGAGATGATGAAGATGAAGAGATGATGAAGAGATGATGAAGATGAAGAGATGATGAAGATGAAGAGATGATGAAGAGATGATGAAGATGAAGAGATGAAGAGATGATGAAGATGAAGAGATGATGAAGAGATGATGAAGATGAAGAGATGATGAAGATGAAGAGATGATGAAGATGAAGAGATGATGAAGATGAAGAGATGATGAAGATGATGGTCATGATGAGAGTTCAGTGAAGAGATCCTGCAGATACACTGAGTCTGATCCATCACATTCTGTCACACACCGAGGGTGGAAACGTTCTCTCAAGGTTCTCTCAACGTTATGAACAAATGTTCTTCCAGTAACGTTAATAGAACATCCGTTCAGAGTTACAGTATCTGGTCTTTAATAATGTTCTCAAAACGTTAGCACAAAAACATTACTTATACATCGCTCATGGAGTGTTTCTAAAACATTTTAGCTGGATGTTTGACGTTTTTTAAATGTTACTTGTTTCAGAGAATATTCTAATGTAACGTTTCCTTAATGTTTGAAGAATGATACAATGTAACGTTCTCTTAAAGTTTAAAGAATGATGCAATGTAACGTTCCCATAACGTTTGAAGAATGATACAATGTAACGTTCTCTTAACGTTTGAAGAATGATGCAATGTAACGTTCCCATAACGTTTGAAGAATGACACAATGTAATGTTCCCATAACGTTTGAAGAGTGATACAATGTAACGTTCTCTTAACGTTTGAAGAATGACACAATGTAACGTTCCCTTAACGTTTGAAGAATGACACAATGTAACGTTCCCTTAACGTTTGAAGAATGACACAATGTAACGTTCCCATAACGTTTGAAGAATGACACAATGTAACGTTCCCTTAACGTTTGAAGAATGACACAATGTAACGTTCTCTTAACGTTTGAAGAATGATTCAATGTAACGTTCCCATAACGTTTGAAGAATGACACAATGTAACGTTCCCATAACGTTTGAAGAGTGATACAATGTAACGTTCTCTTAACGTTTGAAGAATGACACAATGTAACGTTCCCTTAACGTTTGAAGAATGACACAATGTAACGTTCCCTTACCGTTTGAAGAATGATACAATGTAACGTTCCCTTAACGTTTGAAGAATGACACAATGTAACGTTCTCTTAACGTTTGAAGAATGATGCAATGTAACGTTCCCATAACGTTTGAAGAATGATACAATGTAACGTTCTCTTAACGTTTGAAGAATGATGCAATGTAACGTTCCCATAACGTTTGAAGAATGACACAATGTAACGTTCCCTTAACGTTTGAAGAATGACACAATGTAACGTTCTCTTAACGTTTGAAGAATGATTCAATGTAACGTTCCCATAACGTTTGAAGAATGACACAATGTAACGTTCCCATAACGTTTGAAGAGTGATACAATGTAACGTTCTCTTAACGTTTGAAGAATGACACAATGTAACGTTCCCATAACGTTTGAAGAATGACACAATGTAACGTTCCCATAACGTTTGAAGAATGATACAATGTAACGTTCCCTTAACGTTTGAAGAATGACACAATGTAACGTTCCCTTAACGTTTGAAGAATGACACAATGTAACATTCCCATAACGTTTGAAGAATGACACAATGTAACGTTCCCATGACGTTTGAAGAATGACACATTGTAACGTTCCCTTAATGTTTGAAGAATGACACAATGTAACGTTCCCATAACGTTTGAAGAATGACACAATGTAACGTTCCCATAACGTTTGAAGAATGATACAATTTAACGTTCCCTTAACGTTTGAAGAATGACACAATGTAACGTTCCCATAACGTTTGAAGAATGATACAATGTAACGTTCCCATAACGTTTGAAGAATGATACAATGTAACGTTCCCTTAACGTTTGAAGAATGATACAATGTAACGTTCCCATAACGTTTGAAGAATGATACAATGTAACGTTCCCATAACGTTTGAAGAATGACACAATGTAACGTTCCCATAACGTTTGAAGAATTATACAATGTAACGTTCCCATAACGTTTGAAGAATGATACAATGTAACGTTCCCTTAACGTTTGAAGAATGACACAATGTAACGTTCCCTTAACGTTTGAAGAATGACACAATGTAACGTTCCCTTAACGTTTGAAGAATGACACAATGTAACGTTCCCTTAACGTTTGAAGAATGACACAATGTAACATTCCCATAACGTTTGAAGAATGACACAATGTAACGTTCCCATAACGTTTGAAGAGTGATACAATGTAACGTTCCCATAACCAAAAACTTTTTCTTTCTTTTTTTACTGGACGTTTTTAATTTAGGGAGAAGATTCAGAAATATTTTCATAACTTAATGAGAACGTTAGCAAAATGTTCCATACTTTTTTTTCTGGGTTCAAGCTGGTCAGTTTATGATCCATGTTTAGTAAGTTGTGCTGCTGGAGGAAGATTTTCAGCATGAAATTAAGATGATTCATGAATGTGAGCAAATTAAAATAATTCTCAGTTCTTTGACTGCCTCTTTTATGAGAGCAAACGTCCTTACAGTAACAGCAGAGAACGATCTAATGGGGAAATTAGTAGAATGAAGTTACGTAACTTTATAATCATTTTGTCATTTCATAAAGCCAGGGGTGCTGGTGTCCATGACAACCGCGAAAACACAGGCAAACATTTCCCTCCAAAAGAAAGAAGAAGGAGAGAAAGAAGCAGGATTATGCGCTCTCTCAGGGGAGACCATCGCTGAACACACTCACGTTTCATGATAACTCAAGCAAGGGTTTGATATGTAATAGTTTAATCTGATGTGTAAGAGGAGAACCGAGAAAATAGAACCGCTCGGATATCTAATGTGTGTGTTTTTCAGGGTCAGTGCGCGCCGGACGCTCGTCTTTCTCTCAGTCTCTTCTGCATGTGATTCTGTGCCGGAATGATGTGGAAGTGCCTGAGGCTCAAACCGGGCCAAACGAATGATAAACAAACCATTAAAGCGAGTGTGTGTGTGTGTGTGTGTGTAATGAGGGTCAAAATGAGTCTCACCACAGCATTTCTCGTACAGACGCCTGTCATGATGTTTGCTTGGATCTGTTTGGAGATTATGTAAGGGAGCTGCTCAAAGACACTGAAAGTAAACCCGGGGTTGAAGAACATGAGGGCGAGTTACTGATGACAGACTCAGGGTTGAAGAACAGGAGGGCGAGTTACTGATGAAAGACTCAGGGTTGAAGAACAGGAGGGCGAGTTACTGATGACAGACTCAGGGTTGAAGAACAGGAGGGCGAGTTACTGATGACAGACTCAGGGTTGAAGAACAGGAGGGCGAGTTACTGATGACAGACTCAGGGTTGAAGAACAGGAGGGCGAGTTACTGATGACAGACTCAGGGTTGAAGAACAGGAGGGCGAGTTACTGATGACAGACTCAGGGTTGAAGAACAGGAGGGCGAGTTACTGATGACAGACTCAGGGTTGAAGAACATGAGGGCGAGTTACTGATGACAGACTCAGGGTTGAAGAACAGGAGGGCGAGTTACTGATGACAGACTCAGGGTTGAAGAACATGAGGGCGAGTTACTGATGACAGACTCAAGGTTGAAGAACATGAGGGCGAGTTACTGATGACAGACTCAGGGTTGAAGAACAGGAGGGCGAGTTACTGATGACAGACTCAGGGTTGAAGAACATGAGGGCGAGTTACTGATGACAGACTCAGGGTTGAAGAACATGAGGGCGAGTTACTGATGACAGACTCAGGGTTGAAGAACAGGAGGGCGAGTTACTGATGACAGACTCAGGGTTGAAGAACAGGAGGGCGAGTTACTGATGACAGACTCAGGGTTGAAGAACAGGAGGGCGAGTTACTGATGACAGACTCAGGGTTGAAGAACATGAGGGCGAGTTACTGATGACAGACTCAGGGTTGAAGAACAGGAGGGCGAGTTACTGATGACAGACTCAGGGTTGAAGAACAGGAGGGCGAGTTACTGATGACAGACTCAGGGTTGAAGAACATGAGGGCGAGTTACTGATGACAGACTCAGGGTTGAAGAACAGGAGGGCGAGTTACTGATGACAGACTCAGGGTTGAAGAACAGGAGGGCGAGTTACTGATGACAGACTCAGGGTTGAAGAAAAGGAGGGCGAGTTACTGATGACAGACTCAGGGTTGAAGAACAGGAGTGTAAGCGATGGCCCAGTGGTCATAGGAAATAATTTTAACAAGCTGGACAGAAGTTCAGTGGATCCCAAAAGAAGGTGGTTTATTAATATGAAAAATGAAAAAATATATATATATTTACATGGTCACATACTGAAATACAAAAAAAAAACCTGAACAAAACAAAACTGCAACAATGTGCAAATAATGGCTATACCAAGTAATTTGGCCCAATCTGCAACAGGTCTATCCTTTGGCCATTAACAGACCAAAAACTGGCCTAAAGCTCTACAGCTTCCCATTTATAAGGCTAGCTCCACCCTCGACATGTACCAATTGAACAAGCCGGGGCCAACCATAGAATGCCATATACACAAAAGTATAAAAATAATAAAACACTAAACATATACACAAATAACAATCAGTATAAACCCATGGGTACTTAAACACACTAGATAAAGAATATAAAAAGGAAAAGAAAAGAAAATAAACATTCAGCTGTTATTCCCCCTCCCCCCAGACAAAACTACACATGGTTCAGTCCAAATTAGCATGCTAATGCTACAAAAACCAGTTTGATCCAGCTGGACTGTTTGATGGTACAGCCTGGAAATGGAAGGCCAACAGACAAACAACAGGTTTGGGGAATTCTCACAAGAAATAAAAGGTAATTCTGACTGAAATTAAACTGGGTTGTGAGTTTTTCTTTTTAAAGGAATTATTGAACTGAACAAAATGTTGGAGCAAACAGACAAAAACAAAAACCAGTATCACACTCATTTGAAATAGGTAAAACAATTACACAACACCTTCTGACTTATAAGATGTTAAATGCTAGCATAATCAGGTAGTGATGTGTGCATGTGTGTCAAGTCCATGTAATTCCTTATGTCACCAAGCTTAGCTTGTGACATTTCCCTCCCCTTCTCCAGACGCCTCATGAGGTGTCCGTGAGAGGTAGTCAGCAGTACAGTTCTGGGTGCCTGCTCTATAAAGGACTTCAAAATCAAATGGTTGAATGGCTAAAAACCATCGTGTAATTCTAGAGTTAGTGTCCCTCATTTGACCCAACCAGGACAGGGCCCGATGATCAGTTTCCAGTCTAAATTTGCGCCCCAGCAAATAATAACGTAAGGAGTCCAGGGCCCACTTGATAGCCAGACACTCCTTCTCCACCGTAGAGTATCTAGACTCACGGGGAAGGAGCTTCCTACTAATGTAAGCTACTGGTCTTAGTTGTCCTGACTCTCCCTGCAACAAAACGGCTCCAATGCCGTGCTCGGAAGCATCTGTTTGTACAGTAAAAGCCTGTTCAAAATCAGGACTCTGCAGTATTGGCTCTTTGCAGAGAGAGTCTTTTAAGTCCTGAAAAGCAAGTTCACATTCATCAGTCCACACTACCTTGTTTGGTTTGTCCTTTTTGGTGAGGGTGGTCAGTGGAGCAGCTCGAGCAGAAAAGTTTGGTATAAAGCGTCTATACCACCCACTGAGCCCAAGGAAGGACCGCACTTGTTTCTTCGTCTGTGGCCTTTCAGCAGACTTAATAGCCTCAATTTTGCTGACTTGGGGCCGAATCACTCCATGTCCCAGAACAAATCCCAGGTACTGCGTTTCTCGCTTGGCCAAAAAGCACTTGTCGGGGCGAAGAGTGAGGCCTGCACTTTTAATCCTTCCTAGAACATCCTTCAGGTGAAGCAGATGTTCTTCCCACGACTGACTATAGATGACAATGTCGTCTAGATAGGCGGCTGCATACCCCTCAGTACCTCGGAGGAGCTGATCCATCATCCGTTGAAAGGTGGATGGTGCTCCATGGAGCCCAAAAGGTAGAACCCGGAAATGGAAGTGTCCAAACGGTGTTCGGAAGGCTGTCACTTCCTGACTCTCTGGGGTCAATGGGACCTGCCAATAACCCTTACATAGGTCTAGGGTGCTGATGTACTTAGCTCGTCCCAGTCGCTCCACAAGGTCATCTACTCTGGGCATGGGATAGGAGTCAAACTTACTCACAGTGTTTACTTTCCGGAAGTCCAAACAGAATCGAAGGCTTCCATCTTTCTTTGGCACCAAGATGACTGGACTACTCCACTCACTGGCAGATGGCTCTATGACCCCCAGACTCTGCATGGCTTCCAACTCCTCTTTAAAGACAGGCAGGAGTCGTTCCGGTATTCTGTAAACAGGTTGGCGAATGGGTTTAGCACTGTGTAGGGTAATGTGGTGTGAGACCATGTTGGTCAGACCAGGTGTCTCCTTGAATAGACCCGGTGGTATCAGGTCCAGTAATTGCTGTTTTTTATGATCTGACAGTGGGCTCAAGTCCAGTTGAGAAGATTGGTGAGGAACAGGGAAGTACTGTTCCTCTAAATCCTCTTCGTCCTCCACTGCTCGGATGAACAAGGTTTGCTCTGGGCTTGATTCACTGGTGGCAGTTGAAGAAACAGAGGTTGGAGGGCATGTATGCCACTTCTTGAGTAGGTTAACATGAAATGTCTGCAATGGCTTGCTTCTAGATGGAATGTAGACTTCGTAGGTGACTGGACCTATCTTCCGTTGAACCCGGTAAGGGCCCTGCCACTTAGCCAGTAGCTTGTTTTCTGAAGTAGGCAGAAGTAACAATACCTCATCTCCCTCCTCAAAGCTGCGGGTTCTGGCGGTTCGATCATACCATTCCTTTTGGCGTGCTTGGTTCTGAAGGAGGTTTTGCCGAGCCATAGCCGTAGTTTTCTGCAACTGTTCTCTCATCTTCAGGACATAAGAAACAATGTTTATTGGACTTGGCTTTTCTGGTGCTTCCCAGGTCTCTCGTAAAACATCAAGAGGACCTCTGACTGGATGAGCATACAAAAGTTCAAAGGGGGAAAATCCCGTCGATGCTTGGGGTACCTCCCGATACGCAAACAGCAGGTATGGCAGCCACTTGTCCCAATCTTTTCCAGTCTCTGAAACAAACTTTTTCAGCATATTCTTCAAGGTTTTGTTGAACCTTTCAACCAAGCCATCTGTCTGAGGATGATAAGGGGTGGTTCTTACTCTCTTAATTCCCAAGATTTGATAAACCTGGTGAAGGGTGCGGCTCATGAAATTTGGTCCTTGATCTGTTAGGACTTCCTTAGGTATGCCTACTTGTGTGAAGAATCTGAGAAGTGCTGTCGCTACCTGCTTAGCAGTAATTTCTCTGAGAGGATAAGCCTCAGGGTATCTAGTGGCATAGTCACAGATAACAAGAATGAATCTGTTCCCTGACTGGCTCCTTTCCAGTGGACCTACCACATCTACTCCAATACGCTCAAAAGGCATATCAATGACAGGTAATGGGTTCAGTGGTGCATATGCAGGTTTGTAACTAGTTGTGATTTGACACTCGGGGCAGGACCTGCAGAACTCTTTCACTTCAGTATACATCTTAGGCCAATAAAACCTCTTAGAAATTCGCATTAGAGTCTTCATGAATCCTAAGTGACCAGACCAAGGAATGGTATGTCCAAGCTCAAGCACTTCTTTCCTGTAAGCTTTTGGTACCACCAACTGAGTTCCTTCCTCCTTACTCTTTCTATAGAGTAAGCCTGCCTTGAGAACATATGTTTCTCCAAAACCTTGCAAGAGACAACCTTCCTCCTTAGCCTGCTTAAAACACTCCACTAGAGAGGGGTCTTCCTTTTGTAATGCATCTAGGTTGTTATGTATGGTAACATCAGACTCTGCTAGTTCAGGTTCCCCCAGATCTAGCTCAACATGGTCAGTGTTGCCAACAAGTCTCTTCACATCCTCCCTACGCCGCTCTAACCTCTGTTCCTCAGTGGGCTTAGGCTCTGCCCCTATGTCAGCAGTTGAAAAAGGCATCTCATTCAAATCATTAGTCTCAGTCTCCTGCCTTAAACGCTGGGTTTGAGCTCTCGTAACTACACCACACCAAGTGCTACTCTGCACTAGATCAGACAAAACAGGGATATCCGTTCCCAGCAAAATGGGGTAGGGGAGATTGGTGGCTACCCCTACTCTCATCAGATAAGGCTGGCTGTGGATCTCAATATATACATCTGCTGTGGGTAACTCTGTTCTATCTCCATGAACACAGACAATTGAGACCGTTTCCTCCTCACTCCATACGTCCCTAGGGATGTACTGAGTCTGTACCAAAGTACGGGAGCAACCTGTATCTATCAGTGCAGTGAGTGGTTTGCCATTAAGCAAGACAGTTATAGTGGGATCTGGATTATGGGAATGAGTGGGGGAATGATTAGGACGGGGCACCCAACATAGACTGGTTGTTTTGGGCTTTTTCAATGGGCAGAGGGGGCTAGTGTGACCGGGTTCTCCACAATTAAAGCACACAACATCAGCTTTGTCAGAACGTTGCCCTGATGGTGGGTACTTAGCTGTATAAGTCTTATTGTGGCTGTGCTTTAGTATCTTAGTTTGGCTAGTAGAATGAGAGTTTGAACCAACCCCAGTGCCCTCAGACTTACCTCTGGCAGGATGTAGGATGCCTGCATACCTGTAGTTTCCAGGGCCTTTTCGTGCAGCAATGTAGGCCTCAACCAGCGTAGCAGCTTCGGCAGCAGTGCAGGGATTCCTTTCTTTGACCCAAGTCCTTACGTCCGGGTAGAGCACTCGTAAGTATTGCTCCAACACCAGAATCTCCATAATGTCGTCCTTGTTGCTAGTGCCAAATTTTACCCATTTGCAGAACAGATCCTTGAGGCGGACGTAAAGTTCTCTGGGAGTCTCCTCTACTGCAGTCTCGTGAGCTCGGAATCTCAGTCTATAGGTTTCAGAGTTTATTTCATATTTGGCCAGGATTGCCTGTTTAACTGCTTTGTAGTCCTCTGTCAACCTAGGTTCCATAGAGACAAAAGCACTCCGTGCTTTACCAGTCAACAACGGGATAAGGCGGATAGCCCAGTCCTCCCTCGGCCATTTGTAGACTCCTGCCAGTCTTTCAAAGGTTGTGAGGTAATGTTCAATGTCATCGTTGTCCTCCAGCCTTGCCATGCGTGGCTCTTGGTCCGTCACTCGAGCTGTTTTCCCCAAAGTAGTAACCCCAGCCCGGGTGTGTTCAAAGTCCATCTGTATCTGGTTGACCTGATGTTGGATGACTTTGTATTGTTGTTCCCGACGTGCCGTCTCTCTCTCTTGCCTCTCATCACGCTCTCGCTGATATTGCATGAAACTCTCGAACATATGGGAGAGACTTGCGATAGCTCCTTCTCCTGCAGATGTCGTCACTTCAGCAGTAGCTGAACCTCCAGTTGCACCTGGTCCCACCTCTTCCTCAGTGCCCTCCTCAGGCTGACTCCTCAGCTTTGGTGGCATCTTGGTGAGCAACAAAAATCCAGCTTTTTTTTTTTCCCGACCAGGCCATCCCACTTCTGACACCAACTGTAAGCGATGGCCCAGTGGTCATAGGAAATAATTTTAACAAGCTGGACAGAAGTTCAGTGGATCCCAAAAGAAGGTGGTTTATTAATATGAAAAATGAAAAAATATATATATATTTACATGGTCACATACTGAAATACAAAAAAAAAACCTGAACAAAACAAAACTGCAACAATGTGCAAATAATGGCTATACCAAGTAATTTGGCCCAATCTGCAACAGGTCTATCCTTTGGCCATTAACAGACCAAAAACTGGCCTAAAGCTCTACAGCTTCCCATTTATAAGGCTAGCTCCACCCTCGACATGTACCAATTGAACAAGCCGGGGCCAACCATAGAATGCCATATACACAAAAGTATAAAAATAATAAAACACTAAACATATACACAAATAACAATCAGTATAAACCCATGGGTACTTAAACACACTAGATAAAGAATATAAAAAGGAAAAGAAAAGAAAATAAACATTCAGCTGTTATTCCCCCTCCCCCCAGACAAAACTACACATGGTTCAGTCCAAATTAGCATGCTAATGCTACAAAAACCAGTTTGATCCAGCTGGACTGTTTGATGGTACAGCCTGGAAATGGAAGGCCAACAGACAAACAACAGGTTTGGGGAATTCTCACAAGAAATAAAAGGTAATTCTGACTGAAATTAAACTGGGTTGTGAGTTTTTCTTTTTAAAGGAATTATTGAACTGAACAAAATGTTGGAGCAAACAGACAAAAACAAAAACCAGTATCACACTCATTTGAAATAGGTAAAACAATTACACAACACCTTCTGACTTATAAGATGTTAAATGCTAGCATAATCAGGTAGTGATGTGTGCATGTGTGTCAAGTCCATGTAATTCCTTATGTCACCAAGCTTAGCTTGTGACAAGGAGGGCGAGTTACTGATGACAGACTCAGGGTTGAAGAACATGAGGGCGAGTTACTGATGACAGACTCAGGGTTGAAGAACAGGAGGGCGAGTTACTGATGACAGACTCAGGGTTGAAGAACATGAGGGCGAGTTACTGATGACAGACTCAGGGTTGAAGAACAGGAGGGCGAGTTACTGATGACAGACTCAGGGTTGAAGAACATGAGGGCGAGTTACTGATGACAGACTCAGGGTTGAAGAACATGAGGGCGAGTTACTGATGACAGACTCAGGGTTGAAGAACAGGAGGGCGAGTTACTGATGACAGACTCAGGGTTGAAGAACAGGAGGGCGAGTTACTGATGACAGACTCAGGGTTGAAGAACAGGAGGGCGAGTTACTGATGACAGACTCAGGGTTGAAGAACATGAGGTCGAGTTACTGATGACAGACTCAGGGTTGAAGAACAGGAGGGCGAGTTACTGATGACAGACTCAGGGTTGAAGAACATGAGGACGAGTTACTGATGACAGACTCAGGGTTGAAGAACATGAGGGCGAGTTACTGATGACAGACTCAGGGTTGAAGAACAGGAGGGCGATTTACTGATGACAGACTCAGGGTTGAAGAACATGAGGGCGAGTTACTGATGATAGACTCAGGGTTGAAGAACATGAGGGCGAGTTACTGATGATAGACTCAGGGTTGAAGAACATGAGGGCGAGTTACTGATGACAGACTCAGGGTTGAAGAACAGGAGGGCGAGTTACTGATGACAGACTCAGGGTTGAAGAACAGGAGGGCGAGTTACTGATGACAGACTCAGGGTTGAAGAACAGGAGGGCGAGTTACTGATGACAGACTCAGGGTTGAAGAACAGGAGGGCGAGTTACTGATGACAGACTCAGGGTTGAAGAACATGAGGGCGAGTTACTGATGACAGACTCAGGGTTGAAGAACAGGAGGGCGAGTTACTGATGACAGACTCAGGGTTGAAGAACAGGAGGGCGAGTTACTGATGACAGACTCAGGGTTGAAGAACAGGAGGGCGAGTTACTGATGACAGACTCAGGGTTGAAGAACAGGAGGGATGGAGGTTAGTACGTGACTCTTGTAAACAGGTTCGTCTCACCAAAGTCAAGCCATGAAAGTTTCTGTGCTTATTTCATTTCTCACCTCAAACAAATTCTGGCTATTCTCATGTGCTGGTTCTCAGGTTCAGTGTGTAGGGAACAGCACTAATGAGTGAAGATCATCATGACTCATCAGCAGCTCTGGGGGAGGAACACCAGACTCATGACAAAACCTCAGCGCTGCCAAAACACTCTCCGCCCGCCGCCCGTCCCACAATCACACCACCAACACACATGCTTACTTATGAAACACACACACAATCATTATTACTTCAAAGTTACTGTCGTCATTGGGTGAAACTCAGCGCAGGGTGTGAGGCTCATAATCACACACACACACACACGGACGGACGAAAGCTGCTTGTGTTTATTCTCTCATAAAATCAACAGTATCGCGTTGTGCCAAGCGCAGCGTTCGTTCGCTCGGCTCAGAGGACATTACCATGGCTGTGCTGCCCAAAACAAAAACACAGCTGACAGCTCCAACTGTATGAGCGCTGTGTGTGTGTGTGTGTGTGTGTGTGTGTGTGTGTGTGTGTGTGTGTGTGTGTGTGTGTGTGTGTGTGTAGTCGCTCCAGGACGGTCCCAGATCAACTCAAGTGCATTAGTGTATGTGTGTGTGTGTGTATTACAGACAAGTGTTTCAGACTCCTCATGAAGACCAGATGAGATGGTTTAAAGCCACAAGGAAATCAAAATGAACAAATCTTGCTTTTTTATGGAGTATTGCAGTGTTTATTATAAATTAATTATCGGTGCACATCATTGTTTTAAATTCATGTGTCTTTTAATCTTGAATCAAAATATTCCTTCCTCTCGTGTAACTGTGTCCCAAAATCTGTTAATATTTTTTTGATATATGGCAAAGAGTTAGTTCTGGCCATCCCAGATAGTATAGAAGAACTCGATGTTGCAACAGAAACTATTGACTCTCTCTTTTCCAGCACTTTAGACACAGTTGCTCCTCTGCGCTTAAAGAAGATTAGAAGAAAAAAACGCTGTGGTACAATGAGCACATTCAAACCCCCCCCCCCCCCCCCCCAAACACACACACACACACACACACACACACATGTTGGGTTTTCATGTTTTATGGGGTTTTTCCATAGGTGTAATGGTTTTTATACCGTACATACCGTATATTCTATCCCCCTACACTGCCCCTGCCCCTAAACCTACCCATAACACACACACACACACACACACACACACACACACACACACACACACACACTGCCCCTGCCCCTAAACCTACCCATCACACACACACACACACACACACACACACACTGCCCCTGCCCCTAAACCTACCCATAACACACACACACACACACACACACACACTGCCCCTGCCCCTAAACCTACCCATCACACACACACACACACACACACACACACACACACACACACTGCCCCTGCCCCTAAACCTACCCATAACACACACACACACACACACACACACACACACACACACACTGCCCCTGCCCCTAAACCTACCCATAACACACACACACACACACACACACACTGCCCCTGCCCCTAAACCTACCCATCACACACTCACACACACACACACACACACACACACACACTGCCCCTGCCCCTAAACCTACCCATAACACACACACACACACACACACACACACACACACACACACACACACACACACACACACACACACACACACTGCCCCTAAACCTACCCATCACACACACACACAGACACACACACACACACACACACACACACACACACACACACACACACACACACACACACACACACACACACACACTGCCCCTGCCCCTGCCCCTAAACCTACCCATCACACACACACACACACACACACACACACACACACACACACACACACACACTGCCCCTGCCCCTAAACCTACCCATAACACACACACACACACACACACACACACACTGCCCCTGCCCCTAAACCTACCCATAACACACACACACACACACACACACTGCCCCTGCCCCTAAACCTACCCATCACACACACACACACACACACACACACACACACACACACACACACACTGCCCCTGCCCCTAAACCTACCCATAACACACACACACACACACACACACACACACACACACACACACACACACACTGCCCCTAAACCTACCCATCACACACACACACAGACACACACACACACACACACACACACACACACACACACACACACACACTGCCCCTGCCCCTAAACCTACCCATCACACACACACACACACACACACACACACACACACATCACAGGAGACATTCTGCATTTTTACATTTTCAAAAAACATCACTTAGTCTGATTTATAAGATGTTTTCCTCATGGGGACCTAAAAATGTCCCCACAAGGATGAGGATTTTGGATATTGCCATCTTTGTGGGGACATTTTGTCCCCATAACGTAGGGATTACCAGTCCACACACACACACACACACACACACACACTCGGATCCTCAGGAGAGCAGCCAGAAAAATTGAGCGCAGCTGGAAGAAAACAAAACTAAAGGTATTTCGCATTTCATGGAAGGATAGTGTTACTGCACACAGAAAGGCCTTAAAACTGCTAGATCTGCTTACTTTTCGACTCTGTCAACAAACACAACTCTAGGCATTAATTTAATACAGCGGCTAAATGAATGAGAAATAAAGCTTTAACTTCTGATGTTTGTAAACAGCACAGCAGTAATGACTTTATGAACTTCTTTACGTGCAAGATTGATAATACTAGGAAGAAAATGCGATCATCAGAAGAATGGCTAATGCTAGTCTCTGTGTTTATCCCGAGGTTTACTGCAGTCAGCCGGATCCGGATCAGATGCTGGACCAGCTCATCCTGAAGGGTCAGAGAGAGTGTGTCCACTAGACTGAAGGCCTCGTCGGCACAGATCCTCAGCAGAGACACAAGAACCAGACCGTCCTCCACACAGACCCAGCTTCGGCTCCACACCGGTGAGATGAATCCATTGGCAAGCACTGGAACTGGATTTCAATGCTACTGATTCGATCTGACCTCTGACCTGTAATGTTGCCTGAATCACACACTGTGTGTTCATTGGCCAGAGGAGAACTGAGCGACTGATGGTTTCTCAAAATGTGTTTTCCTCCATTCTGTCACGGACTCTCTCACCTCTGGCTTGATTAGTTGGGGAGACTTAATATTAACACTATTATTGATCTGAATTTACTGACGAACTGAGCTGGATGATGACATCACTGAGCCGCTTTATAGACGAATTGAACTAATTTAAAGGGTTAGTTCACCCAAAAATGTAAATTCTGTCATTAATGACTGAGCCTCATGTGGTTGGACACCCGTCAGACCTCCGTTCATCTTCAGACACAAATGAAGATATTTTAGTGTAAATCTGATGCTCTGAAAGGCCTCCATTGGCTCAACTTTACACTCTCAAGACCCTTAAAAGACACTAAAGACTAAAGTTACAAAGTCCATCTCACTACAGCGGCTCTACAATAACTTTATGAAGACGAGAATAGTTTCTGTGTGCAAAAAAACCCTAAATAACGACTTATATAGTGATGACGATTTCAAAACACGGCTTCATGAAGCTTCGAAGCGTTATGAATCAGTGAGTCGATTCAGCGTTTCAGAGCGTTATGAATCAGTGAGTCGATTCAGCGGTTCAGAGCGTTATGAATCAGTGAGTCGAATCATGATTCGGATCGCGTATCAAACCGCCAAATTGCTGAAATTTAGCAATCCAAACTGCTGAATCGACTCACTGATTCATAACGCTCTGAACTGCTGAATCGACTCACTGATTCATAACGCTCTGAACCGCTGATTCGGCTCACTGATTCATAACGCTTCGAAGCTTCATGATGCCGTGTTTTGAAATCGTCATCACTATATAAGTCGTTATTTAGGGTTTTTTGCGCACAGAAACTATTCTCGTCTTCATAAAGTTATTGTAGAGCCGCTGTAGTGAGATGGACTTTGTAACTTTAGTCTTTAGTGTCTTTTAAGGGTCTTGAGAGTGTAAAGTTGAGCCAATGGAGGCCTTTCAGAGCATCAGATTTACACTAAAATATCTTCATTTGTGTCTGAAGATGAACGGAGGTCTGACGGGTGTCCAACCACATGAGGCTCAGTCATTAATCACAGAATTTACATTTTTGGCTGAACTAACCCTTTAATATGTGATTAATTTTACACAGTTATTGAACCGGAACGAATCGACGCCGGGAGAAAGTAATTAAGGGATTCAGAGAAAGGTCAAAGCGAGGGTAAACATTGGTTGAGATAAATAGCTAGTTCTTAGAGATTTTAGTCTTTTAAGCAACAATGCTGAGAAATATGGAGTATTTTAAAATTCATTTTTAATATCAATTAGCAATGTCTCTAATGTCCTTCCTTACTGTGGTGCGTCTGATCACTTAGTAAATCACTTCATTTAGATATTAAACAAGTTCTCTTCTCCAGTAAATGTGTCTTTATTAACCCTCTGCTGCTCTTCCTTTAGGGGTTGTATTGGTCATAAGTGACCGGACACCTAAAAATCAAACTTCCTCCACACCAGTAAAACCAATGCAAATTTTTTTTTTCAATAATATTTTTTCTTTTTTATTTTGTATATTGAGATGATTTGATGGTATTTTTTTAATATTTATGGAATAATTATGGTCTATTTTTGCAATTGAAAATTATACACTTTTTTGTTTTGTTTTTTTGCAGTATTTCAGGTTAAAATAGAGACTAGATCTTAGTTTTAGCAGATTAGCGCCATTTTGGAATTATTTCAGAAATCCTGCAACCATGTGTGTGACCACTAGAGGACTCTATGGAGAGACTTGAGAATTCACTAGTTCTCTTTTGAACACATTTAATGATTTTTTTTTTTTATGGATTTGAGTATATATTTAAAAAATCTCAAAGACTATTTATTATTAAGTTTTAGATATTTTTTAGTTTGTTAGAAATATAGATTTTTTTCTGGGAATTTGTGTTTTTGCAGATTTCCCATTAATTTTCTATGGGGGTCATTTTTGACCGAAGATCATAAGTGGGAGTATTTTTTTATGACCCCTTAGCATGCTCGAATCATGACCCCAATATTTTTGTGTGTGTTTAAATACATAATGCTAGAAAAGACACCAAGTTTCATATCATTCTGATGAAGCTGTGATTTAAAAAAATTCTAAAGTGGTTCATAGGTTCAATTTTTCATAGTGTGTGTGTGTGTGTGTGTGTGTGTGTGTGTGTGTGTGTGTGTGTGTGTGTGTGTGTGTGTGTGTGTGTGTGTGTGTGTGTGTGTGTGTGTGTGTGTGTGTGTGTGTGTGTGTGTGTGTGTGTGTGTGTGTGTTTAAATACATAATGCTAGAAAAGTCACCAAGTTTCATATCATTCTGATGAAGCTGTGATTTAAAAAAATTCTAAAGTGGTTCATAGGTTCAATTTTTCATAGGTGTGTGTGTGTGTGTGTGTGTGTGTGTGTGGATGTGTCATTATCACACTCTTGATGTTTTAGAGTGTCACCCCTTCACTGCTGTGTACTTTTTTTCATCATCGTGGCCGATTTGTAGATTGTACACACAAATATTCAGTGACTTTTTGTGTTTTTTGCCGATTTCCTATGACCGAAGACAATGAACGCTACGTTTTTTTCCGACCCCTTAGCATGCTCCAATCATGACCCCAATTTTTTGTTTGCGTTTACATACAAATTTCATATCATTCCAATGAAGCTGTGATTTTTAACATTCGAAAAAAGAAAATGTTCCGGTCATGAATGACAGAAGAGCACCAGAGAGTTAAGGATGTTTGGATATTTGTGCTGGAGAATGAGAAGAAGAGTACTTTGCTCGACAACACACACTCTGGCTGATTCTTCCAGGACGGATGTGTGTGTCCGTGTGTCGCGTTTGGAGCGGCGTCTGTTTAGCATTAAATGCCTCGATGCATTTCATCACAGGAGAGCATGCGAGGGCTTAAAGCGCTGAAATCACACGCAGTATTAGCGGCGCTGGGCCTGCAGTCGCGTCTCCGCCTGGCCGTCCGCGGGGATGAATATTGGTGGCGGTTATTAAAATGCCCTCAGAGCCTTCATGTCTTTTGACATTCGGCTGGGCTCGAGAAATTATTCTCTTCTGACCCACTTTTGTGTTTTTCAGACCTGCGATGCTGAATACAAAGCAGGAGAGAGGAAACGCTCTGAAGGAAAAGCTGGAGATCTGAGAATGGGCCACTGGAGGTCGTGACCCGCCATCATTAATGTTCCCTAAACTCCAGTTATTAATACACTGGCAGCCTCAGCTCATCATCCTAAACAGAGCAGCCGGCGCTAATGAATAATGAATCGCTATAACACACAGAGTGTGTGCCATTGTTAATATAACACGCTCACGCTAAACCACATGACCCGCACGCATCCCTTTACAGCCCAGAGTCTGAGATGAAGAGAACATGCTCTCTTACCTGCCGTCTCTGAAGAGGAGCCAGCACACACTCTCAAACGGGCTTTGAGTGAAACTCGTCAGTGTGTGAAGCTTCAGCGGCTCTGTGTGTCTGTGTGTGTGTGTGTGTGTGTGTGTGTGTCCACTGATGCCTCTATTTATCTTTGCTAAATGACTCAGGTGAATCTCACTGGTGAATCAGCAGGTGTCATGTCTTGGCTTTAGAGACGGTAGAGCATGTGTGGGCACACACACTCACACACACACACACACACACACACACACACACACACACACACACACACACACACACACACACACACACACACTCACACTCACACTTACACACACACACACACACACACACACACACTCACACTCACACTCACACTCACACTCACACTCACACACACACTCACACACACACACACACACACACACACACACACACACACACACACACACACACACACACACACACACACACACACACTCACACACACACACACACACACACACACACACACACACACACAGGTTTGTTTTGCTATCTAAGTGGGGACATTCCATAGGCGTAATGGTTTTTATACCGTACAAACTGTACATTCTATCCCCTTAAACCTACCCATCACACACACACACACACACAGTGCAAAAAATGATTTTCTTACTTAGTATTTTTGTCCTGTTTTCAGTCCAAATATCAAAAAAATCTGACATTAAGAAGCATTTACTAGACAAGCAAAAGTTTGCGTCTTATTTTGCGGGAAAATAACTCAAAATTTGAGGGAGTTTTTGCTTAAAATAAGCAAAATAATCTTGTTTTCTGTTTGAATTAAGATTATTTTGCTTACCCAATTGGCAGATTAATTTGCTTATTTTAAGCAAAATCCCCCTAATTTTGAGTTATTTTCCCCCAAAATAAGACAAAAACTTTTGCTTGTCTAGTAAATGCTTCTTAATGTCAGATTTTTTGATATTTGGACTGAAAACAAGACAAAAATACTAAGTAAGAAAAGCATTTTTTGCAGTGCACTACCCCTAAACCTACCCAACACACTCACTCAATCACACACACACACACACACACACAAACTCGCTCTCTCACATGTTTGCTCATCATGGCTGTGATTCACAGACGGTCAGGAGGTCATCAAGAGTTGAAGGGTCAGGCAGAAGAACACCTGAGTCGTCTGTCGGCTCATTATGATTATAAAACTCCACAACAGAGGAATGTGTAAAAACCATCCAACCCTCTTCATGTGTTGATTTATGAACATACGTTCAGATTTAGAGCCGCTGTCAATCTTCATGAGAGCAAACAGAGTGCTGAGAGTCTGTGTGTGTGTGTGTGTGTGTGTGTGTGTGTGTGTGTGTGTGTGTGTGTGTGTGTGTGTGTGTGTGTGTGTGTGTGTGTGAACTGCTCCAAGTGAAGCACTGAGAGTGTGTCGATCAATAGTCAAGCACAGTAACACTGGGAAGAGTGTGTGTTATCTGCGCTCTGATATCTATATTTAATCTGTGGGAGTTTAGCGCTGACACACACACACACACACACACAGCTGAAGGTCAGCAGGTCAAAGAGGAACCGCGGCTGAGTCACACCAAACATGGCCTGAATTAAATTGTATTGTATTTATTGTATGTAGTGCAAATCTAATGAAAACCACAACAGAGAATAATGAGAAACTGTTAATGGTCCTGAAGATGGTCTTCATATGAATATGATTTCTCATTTAATTCATCCCAAATAATTCATCCCAAAGGTGTTCTGTCGGGTTGAGGTCAGGACAGGCCAGTTCCTCATCTTCTTCCCGATCACATGACTGTAGTCGCATCCCTCAACCCTCATTGGTCAATGTGGCAGGTAGATTGACAGTGTTACCCGCCAATTGCAAAATTGACCCGCATTTGGCGCGTGGTCGGGTGTTAATTTCAGGCCCTGGTTCTATTCCTACACAGGAGGGGACGTTCTCACGACCTCGCACATCGTTCCCTAAAAGTTCCCTAAAGGTGAGGAAAATCCCGAACCCTCACAGAACATTCGGGACGCTCCTAAAGCCTCTTGTGGTGGTGAAGGTTCTGCAGCTCAGGGTTCCTGAGGGGACTTTATGGGGACGCTCCGTTTGGTTATTCTATGGTCACACAGAAACGCTACAAAGAGGACATTTGGGACATTCAGAGATTCCCATGCGGTTCCCTGTTAGTCCGATGGGACGTTTTATTTGGGACGGCTCTTGTTCAGTGCAATGGTAAAAATAACAAGCTCTGGTCTCTGTGAATACAGTCAGAGGCAATGCTAACTTTAGCCACATTAGCCGTCAGCGTCCTAACCAGCACATTCACAAAATATAACATGCGGTACTTACATGTTCTGGATATGAAGTTGGACAGACAGTTGGTATTGATCCATCTTTGAGAAGCAGATCCTGTGTTTGACTGAGCCTCATTAGTAAAGCAGCCCAGTGTACACACACACACACACACACACACACGTTTTGAACACGTTCATATTTTTTGTCACTCACGAGATCCACCAATATCAAACCAGCACCATCCAATCATTTCCCCACAGACACAATCAAGCCATGCCCTACATTTGTTCTTGTTTGAGAGGCGATTCACTTGATATACGGCACACTAGAGGAGAAACACCAGCTTTTCATGCCAACTTTAAGCCATGAGTCTCTTTGCTGTGGGAGGGGTTTATGTTAATGACATTAACCCTAACCAATCACGGTACCACGCTTGAAATAAAGAAAGGGTTAGGGTGGGTTAGGGTTAGGTTAGGGTGGGTAAGGCTGGGTTTATGTTACAGTGGGTTAGGGTGGGTTAGGGTGGGTTAGGGTAGGTTAGGCTGGGTTTAGGTTAGGTTAGGGTGGGTTAGGGTGGGTTAGGGTTAGGTTAGGGTTAGGTTAGGGTGGGTTAGGGTGGGTTAGGGTTAGGTTAGGGTGGGTTAGGGTGGGTTAGGGTTAGGTTAGGCTGGGTTAGGGTTAGGTTAGGGTGGGTTAGGGTGGGTTAGGGTTAGGTTAGGCTGGGTTAGGGTTAGGTTAGGCTGGGTTAGGTTTAGGTTAGGGTTAGGTTAGGGTGGGTTAGGGTGGGTTAGGGTTAGGTTAGGCTGGGTTTAGGTTAGGTTAGGGTGGGTTAGGGTTAGGTTAGGGTTAGGTTAGGCTGGGTTTAGGTTAGGTTAGGGTGGGTTAGGGTGGGTTAGGGTTAGGTTAGGGTGGGTTAGGGTGGGTTAGGGATAGGTTAGGGTGGGTTAGGGTGGGTTAGGGTTAGGTTAGGCTGGGTTAGGGTTAGGTTAGGGTGGGTTAGGGTGGATTAGGGTTAGGTTAGGCTGGGTTAGGGTTAGGTTAGGCTGGGTTAGGTTTAGGTTAGGGTTAGGTTAGGGTGGGTTAGGGTGGGTTAGGGTTAGGTTAGGCTGGGTTAGGGGGGGTTAGGGTTAGGTTAGGCTGGGTTAGGCTGGGTTTGGGTTAGGTTAGGGTGGGTTAGGGTGGGTTAGGGTTAGGTTAGGCTGGGTTAGGGTTAGGTTAGGGTGGGTTAGGGTGGGTTAGGGTTAGGTTAGGCTGGGTTAGGGTTAGGTTAGGCTGGGTTAGGTTTAGGTTAGGGTTAGGTTAGGGTGGGTTAGGGTGGGTTAGGGTTAGGTTAGGCTGGGTTAGGGGGGGTTAGGGTTAGGTTAGGCTGGGTTTGGGTTAGGTTAGGGTGGGTTAGGGTTAGGTTAGGGTGGGTTAGGGTGGGTTAGGGTTAGGTTAGGGTGGGTTAGGGTTAGGTTAGGGTGGGTTAGGGTTAGGTTAGGGTGGGTTAGGGTTAGGTTAGGGTGGGTTAGGGTGGGTTAGGGTTAGGTTAGGGTGGGTTAGGGTTAGGTTAGGGTGGGTTAGGGTGGGTTAGGGTTAGGTTAGGCTGGGTTAGGGTGGGTTAGGGTGGGTTAGGGTTAGGTTAGGGTGGGTTAGGGTGGGTTAGGGTTAGGTTAGGGTGGGTTAGGGTTAGGTTAGGGTGTGTTAGGGTGGGTCGTTGCTGAAACAGAGAGAGATGAAAAGAGCCGATCTGTGAAGCTAAAGCAGCGAGAGATGGAGAGATGAAAACAAGTAGCACGCGTCACACAGAAGCGTTTAATGTAAAACAGCGTTTTCTGTGACTCATCATCAGAATGTTTGCTGTACACACACACACACACACACACACACACACACACACACTCAGAATGAGTTTATTCAGCGCCTCTTCTCCTCAGATTGTGTTGATGAGTCGAGGGCGAACTCTCCTCAATAATTTCAACAAACAAATCTTCCTGTCAATGAAAATGTAAAGACAAGCTGGAAAATATGGAGATGGACAGAAATAACATCCGTCAAATATAAAAAAGTTTGAATGGATTGGATTTTTAATAGTTTTTCCTGATGGAAAGTTTTGGCCTCTCGCCGTGTTTATTGTGACACTGATCGCGCTTTTCATTTTACTCTCATTTTTGCTTTTTGTTCTTGTATTCATGCCTCTTATCTTTCTTTTGATTTGATCTTTATTTCATTTTGACTCATGTCATCAACTGTTAATTTTTCATATCTAACACATGTTTTTAGGACTTCTGTTTAGGTCATTCTGTGTGTGTTTCAGACGCTGGTTTGTGTTTGTCGTGGATCAGCTGATGTCTCTCTTCTGTCCTCTCGTTTACACACACCAGTTTATTTCATTCCAGATGTTTCTGAGTGTCACTGTTGCACAAGGAGTTCTGTGTTCATTCACACAAAAGACTTGCGCGCACACACACACACACATGCACACACACACACACACACACACGCCCGCACACACACACACACACACACACACACACACACGCACACACACACACACACACGCACACGCACACACACACAGGTGGGTGGAGCCATAGGAAAATGTTTCTCTGGTGTGAGTGGGTGAGTTTGAAAGATCATTAAAGCTGAAAAATTATGACGTTCAGCGCAGAGAGAGAACGCTTAGTGACATCATTAATAACAATACGTGTGTGTGTGTGTGTGTGTGTGTGTGTGTGTGTGCATGCATGAGGCTTCATCTGGACTCTGACATCTAATGTAAAGGGTAAAGCTCTTGATACTAACAGCCACAGCTCTGTTTAAAACCTAGTTTGCTCCCTAACTAGACAGCAGTTTTGTTGCGTCTCAGGGCCTGAAATTAACTTTTTTGACCCCCAGCCTCCCTTGACCTTTTGTTTTTTTTGTTTTTTGCCTCACAGGGCTCGACATTAAGCCTGTTCACATGCTTGTCCTAATTTTTTGTGTGTGTGTGTGTGTGTGTGTGTACATGTCTTTGATATTTTGACCTTTTATGAAGGGAATTTTTTCCATAATCTTATTAAATATAGGCTATGCTTCAGCTTTCAGTTTATATTCTTAAATTTGATCTATAAATTAAATTAGAATAAGACACTGTAGGGCTGTTACCCATCAAATTAAATAATTTGCACTGAAAAATGACAACTGCATAATTTTTATTTTATTTTAAATATTTTTAATATATACAAATAAGAAGTGTTGGAAAGCATGAAACTTAACTGCCAGTAGGTGGCGCATGTCTTAATGAGCGAGTCATTGAGTCGATTCGTTCAAACGGCTGATTCATTTAAGTCGTTTATGAACAGGTCATTGAATCTTTGATACAAACGATTCATTCAAACGCTGAATCACTCAGTAACACACACTGATGCTGTGAGATGCGTTATGGTTCTGCTGTGATCGCTGTTTGGAATGATTTTCGCTGCTGAAATCGAACAGAAACCCTCAATAGTGCATCTGAAATGTAAGTGACTTAATGTTAATGAATTGATTTCTCCTCGAGAGGCTGTGTGAGCGTCAACAGCACAACATTACCGTCAGTTTATTATACATTAGGCTATATATTATTATCCACTATCGATCGCCACTTACACTTACAAGTTCCCTAAAGATGAGGAACATCCCGAACCCTCACAGAACATTATTCTATAGTCACACAGAAACGCTACAAAGAGGACATTTGGGACATTCAGAGATTCCCATGCGGTTCCCTGTTAGTCCGATGGGACGTTTCATTCACTTGTTCAGGGCTCAATCTCTACACTCCCTTTAGGGGACCAGCCTAGAGTGTGAGATTGGGTCGTGTTCTGGATATGAAGTTGGACAAACAGTTGGTATTGATCCATCTTTGAGAAACAGATCATGTGTTGACCCTCATTAGTTAAGCAGCCCAGTGTACACACACACACTCACACACATGTTCTGAACACATTCAGCAAACGTGATGAAGGACCTGAAATATCACTCTAGGTTGGTCCCCTAAAGGTCCTGCATACGTGATGGGAGTGTGCCATAGTAATGGTTCCCTAAACGCTCCCAGAACGTCCTGAATGTTCCCTAAAGATCCGCCAAATAATGTCCCCCAACCCTTTAAAGAACTTCTACATGTTCTGCAGACTTACATTCAGAGTGCCATTAAAATGCAGATGCATGAACGCCCATATGAGTTCACGACTGAACGATGGCCGCGTCGCATTCAGGCTCCACGAACACACACACACACGTTTGTTTTTGTGAAATGTGAGGTTTTTATACCGTACAAACCGTATTTTCTATCCCCTTACACTGCCCCTGCCCCTAAACCTACCCCTCACACACACACACACACACACACACACACACACACACATAGTGAGGCATATGATTAACATAAGAGCTATGGTATAATCCTCCAGTGTGTGTGAAGCAGTCGATGAGGTCCTGATATGATGTGTGTATTGGTGTTCAGACACCGGCCGCACGTCTGAAATCGATCCTGAAGCTTCTGTTCTATTTAACCTACTTAGCCGAGACTGTGTGCAAAGCCCCGAGGATTTAACATTTCCAACTGTCACAATGAATTAAGCGTCACAACACTCGTTAAGATCCGTTAAGAGCGTTCAGTGGGTCTCAGACTCCGGGAATCCCACGGGAACGACACGGGTTCTCTGAGAGCGGTTCTGGCACTGCTGCTTTAGCTGTAAGTTTAGCTGTAGAGAAGTTTGCTCATTTGTCATTTGCTCATTTGCTGGTTTGCTGGGAGTTGATGGGGTTGTCACAATTGTTTTCTACATGTCAACATATTATTATATCATTAAACGAGTGTTTAAAGTACACTTCATTTGCTTAAGTATTTAAATTAATATACACACTTAAAATATTGACTGATTGTATTTCCTAGAAGGATTTCTCGTGTGAAATTGTGGAGTCAGGAATAGATGAACACTGACACTGAGTTTAATAAACACATTATTCTGAGCGACTTCCCATAGAATTCAATGGAAGTTCCTTATAACGCCCCCATTAAAGGGTTAGTTCAGCCAAAAATGTAAATTGTGTCATTAATGACTGAGCCTCATGTGGTTGGACACCCGTCAGACCTCCGTTCATCTTCAGACACAAATGAAGATATTTTAGTGTAAATCTGATGCTCTGAAAGGCCTCCATTGGCTCAACTTTACACTCTCAAGACCCTTAAAAGACACTAAAGACTAAAGTTACAAAGTCCATCTCACTACAGCGGCTCTACAATAACTTTATGAAGACGAGAATAGTTTCTGTGCGCAAAAAAACCCTAAATAACGACTTATATAGTGATGACGATTTCAAAACACGGCCTCATGAAGCTTCAAAGCGTTATGAATCAGTGAGTTTTTTGTTTTGTGGAGTAAATGTTATAGCTTTTATTTTGAAGTAAAAAGATAAAATTAGACTCTTGGGGTAAGATGACCCAGCCATATTTGGCTCAGAAGGCCCCAAGTGGCATGTTGTTACTGGTGTTATTGTTTTTAAACATAATACTTATTGTAATTAACGGGGCTACTTTTTTAATATTTTCATGAATTACATGTACATTTCAGGCATCTTCACTTTCATTAAAACCTGTAGGTTAATTGTTGTCCCTAACCTCTGACATGAATAAGTGCAAGAAGAGCATTTTGAAAACTTAAACATAACATGCATCTCGACGACATAAAACGCTCAACGATCACGACGAAATGCACATGAGCGGGCAAAACTACTGTGGGGTTAAACTGCTGTGGGGTTAAACTGCTGTGGGGTTAAACTGCTGTGGGGTTAAACTGTTCTGGGGTTAAACTACTGTGGGGTTAAACTGCTGTGGGGTTAAACTGTTCTGGGGTTAAACTGCTGTGGGGTTAAACTGCTGTGGGGTTAAACTGTTGTGGGGCTAAACTGATGTGGGGTTAAACTGTTGTGGGGTTAAACTGCTGTGGGGTTAAACTGTTGTGGGGTTAAACTGTTCTGGGGTTAAACTACTGTGGGGTTAAACTGCTGTGGGGTTAAACTGTTCTGGGGTTAAACTGCTGTGGGGTTAAACTGCTGTGGGGTTAAACTGTTGTGGGGCTAAACTGATGTGGGGTTAAACTGTTGTGGGGTTAAACTGCTGTGGGGTTAAACTGTTGTGGGGTTAAACTGTTCTGGGGTTAAACCGCTGTGGGGTTAAACTGCTGTGGGGTTAAACTGTTGTGGGGTTAAACTGCTGTGGGGTTAAACTGCTGTGGGGTTAAACTGCTGTGGGGTTAAACTGTTGTGGGGTTAAACTGCTGTGGGGTTAAACTGCTGTGGGGTTAAACTGTTCTGGGGTTAAACTGCTGTGGGGTTAAACTGTTGTGGGGTTAAACTGCTGTGGGGTTAAACTGCTGTGGGGTTAAACTGTTGTGGGGCTAAACTGATGTGGGGTTAAACTGTTGTGGGGTTAAACTGCTGTGGGGTTAAACTGTTGTGGGGTTAAACTGTTCTGGGGTTAAACTACTGTGGGGTTAAACTGCTGTGGGGTTAAACTGTTCTGGGGTTAAACTGCTGTGGGGTTAAACTGCTGTGGGGTTAAACTGTTGTGGGGCTAAACTGATGTGGGGTTAAACTGTTGTGGGGTTAAACTGCTGTGGGGTTAAACTGTTGTGGGGTTAAACTGTTCTGGGTTTAAACTGCTGTGGGGTTAAACTGTTCTGGGGTTAAGCTGTTCTGGGGTTAAACTGTTCTGGGGTTAAACTGCTGTGGGGTTAAACTCCTGTGGGGTTAAACTGTTGTGGGGCTAAACTAATGTGGGGTTAAACTGCTGTGGGGTTAAACTGCTGTGGGGTTAAACTGCTGTGGGGTTAAACTGTTCTGGGGTTAAACTGCTGTGGGGTTAAACTGTTCTGGGGTTAAACTGCTGTGGGGTTAAACTGTTGTGGGGTTAAACTGCTGTGGGGTTAAACTGTTGTGGGGTTAAACTGTTCTGGGGTTAAACTGCTGTGGGGTTAAACTGCTGTGGGGTTAAACTGTTGTGGGGTTAAACTGTTCTGGGGTTAAACTGCTGTGGGGTTAAACTGCTGTGGGGTTAAACTGTTCTGGGGTTAAACTGCTGTGGGGTTAAACTGCTGTGGGGTTAAACTGTTGTGGGGCTAAACTGATGTGGGGTTAAACTGTTCTGGGGTTAAACCGCTGTGGGGTTAAACTGCTGTGGGGTTAAACTGTTGTGGGGTTAAACTGTTCTGGGGTTAAACTGCTGTGGGGTTAAACTGTTGTGGGGTTAAACTGTTGTGGGGTTAAACTGTTCTGGGGTTAAACTGCTGTGGGGTTAAACTGCTGTGGGGTTAAACTGTTGTGGGGCTAAACTGATGTGGGGTTAAACTGTTCTGGGGTTAAACCGCTGTGGGGTTAAACTGCTGTGGGGTTAAACTGCTGTGGGGTTAAACTGCTGTGGGGTTAAACTGCTGTGGGGTTAAACTGCTGTGGGGTTAAACTGTTGTGGGGTTAAACTGCTGTGGGGTTAAACTGCTGTGGGGTTAAACTGTTGTGGGGTTAAACTGCTGTGGGGTTAAACTGCTGTGGGGTTAAACTGCTGTGGGGTTAAACTGTTGTGGGGTTAAACTGCTGTGGGGTTAAACTGCTGTGGGGTTAAACTGCTGTGGGGTTAAACTGTTGTGGGGTTAAACTGCTGTGGGGTTAAACTGTTGTGGGGTTAAACTGCTGTGGGGCTAAACTGTTGTGGGGTTAAACTGTTGTGGGGTTAAACTGCTGTGGGGTTAAACTGTTGTGGGGTTAAACTGCTGTGGGGTTAAACTGCTGTGGGGTTAAACTGTTGTGGGGTTAAACTGCTGTGGGGTTAAACTGTTGTGGGGCTAAACTGATGTGGGGTTAAACTGTTCTGGGGTTAAACCGCTGTGGGGTTAAACTGCTGTGGGGTTAAACTGTTGTGGGGTTAAACTGCTGTGGGGTTAAACTGCTGTGGGGTTAAACTGTTGTGGGGTTAAACTGCTGTGGGGTTAAACTGTTGTGGGGTTAAACTGTTGTGGGGTTAAACTGCTGTGGGGTTAAACTGCTGTGGGGTTAAACTGCTGTGGGGTTAAACTGCTGTGGGGTTAAACTGCTGTGGGGTTAAACTGCTGTGGGGTTAAACTGCTGTGGGGTTAAACTGTTGTGGGGTTAAACTGCTGTGGGGTTAAACTGTTCTGGGGTTAAACTGCTGTGGGGTTAAACTGCTGTGGGGTTAAACTGCTGTGGGGTTAAACTGCTGTGGGGTTAAACTGCTGTGGGGTTAAACTGTTGTGGGGTTAAACTGCTGTGGGGTTAAACTGCTGTGGGGTTAAACTGCTGTGGGGTTAAACTGTTGTGGGGTTAAACTGCTGTGGGGTATATCTAAACATTCTTTAATCAAGACACATTTACTGCAGAACAGAAAAAAGCCTTATTTGAAAAAAATTAAAAATAAATCTGCCGATGGAGAGTAATAATCCCGTTTCCCTCTGGATGAAGATGATTTCTCTCCACTGGCTGATGTTTGCTCTTGTTTTAAACACAGACTCACTTCATTAATCAAGTCTTGATCTCTCCAGGCGTTTTTCTTCTCCAGTAAATGTGTCTGATGAAGTGTCACGAGCACTGGAGTCAGAATCTCCAGATTCTCCAGATTCACACGATTCACACGATTCTCCAGATTCACACGATTCACACGATTCTCCAGATTCTCCAGATTCACACGATTCTCCTGATTCACACGATTCACGTGATTCTCCAGATTCACACGATTCTCCATATTCTCCAGATTCTCCTGATTCACACGAGTAAAACGATTCTCCAGATTCTCCAGATTCTCCTGATTCACACGATTTTCCAGATTCTCCAGATTCTCCTGATTCACACGATTTTCCAGATTCTCCAGATTCACACGATTCTCCAGATTCTCCAGATTCACACGATTCTCCTGATTCACACGATTCACGCGATTCTCCAGATTCACACGATACTCCAGATTCTCCAGATTCTCCAGATTCCCACGATTCTCCTGATTCTCCTGATTCACACGATCTTCCAGATTCTCCAGATTCACACGATTCTCCTGATTCACACGATCTTCCAGATTCTCCAGATTCACACGATTCTCCTGATTCACACGATTTTCCAGATTCTCCAGATTCTCCTGATTCACAAGATTTTCAGATTCTCCAGATTCACACGATTCTCCTGATTCTGCAGATTCTCTAGATTCTCCAGATTCCCACGATTCTCCTGATTCACACGATTCTCCAGATTCTCCTGATTCTCCTGATTCTCCAGATTCTCCAGATTCTCCAGATTCTCCAGATTCTCCTGATTCTCCTGATTCTCCAGATTCTCCAGATTCTCCTGATTCTCCAGATTCTCCAGATTCACACGATTCTCTTGATTCTCCTGATTCACACTATTTTCCAGATTCTCCAGATTCACACGATTCTCCTGATTCTCCAGATTCACACGATTCTCCTGATTCACACGATTTTACAGATTCTCCAGATTCTCCTGATTCACAAGATTTTCCAGATTCTCCAGATTCACACGATTCTCCTGATTCTCCAGATTCTCCAGATTCCCACGATTCTCCTGATTCACACGATTCTCCAGATTCTCCAGATTCTCCAGATTCTCCAGATTCTCCTAATTCTCCTGATTCACACGATTTTCCAGATTCTCCAGATTCACACGATTCTCCTGATTCTCCTGATTCTCCAGATTCTCCTGATTCTCCTGATTCTCCTGATTCTCCTGATTCACACGATTTTCCAGATTCTCCAGATTCTCCAGGTTCTCCAGATTCTCCTGATTCTCCAGATTCTCCAGATTCTCCTGATTCTCCTGATTCTCCTGATTCTCCAAACTCACACAATTTTCCAGATTCTCCAGATTCTCCTGATTCACATGATTCTCCAGATTCACACGATTCTCCAGATTCTCCATATTCTCCATATTCTCCAGATTCTCCTGATTCTCCAGATTCTCCAGATTCTCCTGATTCACACAATTTTCCAGATTCTCCTGATTCTCCAGATTCTCCAGATTCTCCAGATTCTCCTGATTCTCCAGATTCTCCAGATTCTCCAGATTCTCCTGATTCTCCAGATTTTCCTGATTCTCCAGATTTACACGATTCTCCTGATTCACACGATTCTCCTGATTCTCCTGATTCTCCAGATTATCCAGATTCTCCAGATTCACACGATTCTCCTGATTCTCCAGATTCTCCTGATAATCCAGATATTCCAGATTCTCCAGATTCTCCTGATTCTCCAGATTCTCCTGATTCTCCAGATTCTCCTGATTCTCCTGATTCTCCAGATTCTCCTGATTCTCCAGATTCTCCTGATTCTCCTGATTCTCCAGATTCTCCTGATTCTCCAAATTCTCCTGATTCTCCAGATTTTTCTGATTCTCCTGATTCTCCAGATTCACACGATTCACACGATTCACACGATTCTCCAGATTCTCCAGATTCTCCTGATTCTCCTGATTCTCCAGATTCTCCTGATTCACACAATTCTCCTGATTCTCCTGATTCTCCTGATTCTCCTGATTCTCCTGATTCTCCAGATTCTCCTGATTCTCCTGATTCTCCAGATCCTCCCGATTCTCCAAATTCTCCTGATTCTCCAGATTTTCCTGATTCTCCTGATTCTCCTGATTCACACGATTCACACGATTCTCCAGATTCTCCAGATTCTCCAGATTCTCCTGATTCACACGATTTTCCAGATTCTCCTGATTCTCCAGATTCTCCAGATTCTCCAGATTCTCCTGATTCTCCAGATTTTCCAGATTCTCCTGATTCTCCAGATTCTCCAGATTCTCCAGATTCTCCAGATTCTCCAGATTCTCCTGATAATCCAGATTTTCCAGATTCTCCTGATTCTCCAGATTCTCCAGATTCTCCAGATTCTCCTGATTCTCCAGATTCTCCAGATTCTCCTGATTCACACGATTTTCCAGATTCTCCTGATTCTCCAGATTCTCCAGATTCTCCTGATTCTCCAGATTTTCCTGATTCTCCAGATTCTCCAGATTTACACGATTCTCCTGATTCACACGATTCTCCTGATTCTCCTGATTATACAGATTATCCAGATTCTCCAGATTTACACGATTCTCCTGATTCCCCTGATTCTCCAGATTCTCCTGATTCACTCGATTCTCCTGGTTCTCCAGATTCACACGATTCTCTGGATTCACACGATTCTCCTGATTCTCCAGATTCTCCAGATTCACACGATTCTCCAGATTCACACGATTCTCCTGATTCACTCAATTCTCCAGATTCTCCAGATTCACACGATTCTCCTTATTCACACGATTCTCCTGATTCTCCTGATTCTCCTGCTCTGAATCTGAAATGAACCGAGTGAAGGTGTAGCTGGAGATGAATTATTGATTAGCCTTTGGGCCCGAGGCTCTTGTGTCTCGACTCAATGAAGCCTGACATCTCATCATCATCAATGGTTGCCTAGTTACGAGGATGGAAGCGCACCAATTGGCTGAGCGCGGATGTGAAACGGGCCTTATGTCAGGCCGGCAGAATGTGGCCGTTTGAGTTATTCTGTGTTTCTTCTGTAAACATTGGCCTGTTGAGCAATCGCCTTCCTGGAATCACACATCTCTGCTCTCCACAGCCTCTCTGGAGCGAGGACGAGTGGCCAGCGGTCACTGAGCTCAGTCCTGAGCGGTTTAACTCTAGCTCCAGCCCAATCTAAGGTCCTGGATCAGACTCGTCTTTCACCTCCACTGAGTGTCATTGTACAGCTTTAGCATGAGGATGGTCAGAGCTGGAGGGTCAGTCTGTATCTCAGGTGTTCTTCAGCTGACCTGACTCCAGCACAGCAGAATCTACACACACACACACACACACACACACACACACACACACACACACACACACACACACACACACACACACACACTGTGCTGCTCTTTTCCTCCTCGCTCTGTCACTCTCTCCATCTGTTTTTCTTTGTTTGCTCACGCTCGTCTTCACAGATCTGAATTGTTCTCTCTCTATTGTGAGTCTCTGCTGGTTTTGAAGCGCTTGACGGCTCTAAACCGGCGAATGTCCAAACTTGACATTCAACCGATGTTTCTGTGGCAACCAGAAGAGAGTGAATCATGTGATGATGAGGAGGCCGACGGAACTGAGGAACTGAGGAACCGAGGAGCCGCTCGACAACAACTGAGGCTGCTTTTGTCACCTCCAGACTGTCCAGAATTCTGCACACATCACACCAGTAAAACAGCACACATCACACCAGTAAAACAGCACACATCACACCAGTAAAAGAGCACACATCACACCAGTAAAACAGCACACATCACACCAGTAAAACAGCACACATCACACCAGTAAAAGAGCACACATCACACCAGTAAAACAGCACACATCACACCAGTAAAACAGGACACATCACACCAGTAAAACAGCACACATCACACCAGTAAAAGAGCACACATCACACCAGTAAAACAGCACACATCACACCAGTAAAACAGGACACATCACACCAGTAAAACAGGACACATCACACCAGTAAAAGAGCACACATCACACCAGTAAAAGAGCACACATCACACCAGTAAAACAGCACACATCACACCAGTAAAACAGCACACATCACACCATCACACCAGTAAAACAGCACACATCACACCAGTAAAACACATCACACCAGTAAAAGAGCACACATCACACCAGTAAAAGAGCACACATCACACCAGTAAAACAGCACACATCACACCAGTAAAACAGCACACATCACACCAGTAAAACAGCACACATCACACCAGTAAAACAGCACACATCACACCAGTAAAACAGCACACATCACACCAGTAAAAGAGCACACATCACACCAGTAAAAGAGCACACATCACACCAGTAAAAGAGCACACATCACACCAGTAAAAGAGCACACATCACACCAGTAAAACAGCACACATCACACCAGTAAAAGAGCACACATCACACCAGTAAAACAGCACACATCACACCAGTAAAACAGCACACATCACACCAGTAAAACAGCACACATCACACCAGTAAAACAGCACACATCACACCAGTAAAACAGCACACATCACACCAGTAAAACAGCACACATCACACCAGTAAAACAGCACACATCACACCAGTAAAAGAGCACACATCACACCAGTAAAAGAGCACACATCACACCAGTAAAACAGCACACATCACACCAGTAAAAGAGCACACATCACACCAGTAAAAGAGCACACATCACACCAGTAAAAGAGCACACATCACACCAGTAAAAGAGCACACATCACACCAGTAAAAGAGCACACATCACACCAGTAAAAGAGCACACATCACACCGGTCTTAGCTTCACTTCATTGGTTACCAATGAAATTTAGAATGCACTTTAAAATTTTGGTTCTTAATTTTAAAGCCCTACAAGGACAGGCACCCTGTTACATGTCTGACCTTCCACATGAAAAAATACAATAGTATATTATAGTAAAATTACAGTAAAATTACTCTAGTAAATACTATAGTGTTTTTGAACCATACTATAGTAAAGATACTACAGTAAATTGTAGTATATTGTAGTATATTATAGTATTTACTACACTTTGTTAGTTTACTGTAGTATATTTACTATAGTACGGTTCAAAAACACTATAGTATTTACTAGAGGAATTTTACTATAATATACTATAGTATTTTTTCATGTGGGCTGATACAGCTGTGTACGTCTTCACGTAGTTTAAGATCAACAGGTCGGAGATTTTTAGTGGCCCCCCCACACACATTTTAAAACTAGAGGGGACCGTTCATCTCCAGCTGTGGCCCCTAGGCTGTGGGATGCATTGCCTCCTTCCTTACGCCGCCTCGACTCAGAGGAACATTTTAAAACACCGTTGAAAACTCTTCTATTTAAAGAGGCTTTCACCTAGACTGTAGGGTGGGTTAGGTCGGTCTTTTGTGCATTTCTGTTTATTTATTGTTTTTGTTACTTGTTTGATTAGGTACTGTACTGTTGTGAAGCACTTTGTGATTTTTATCTGTGAAATGTGCTATACAAATACATTTTACTTAATTTCTTACTTACTTCATCTCAGAGCCAAAGATCACACATTAATCAGATCACACATTAATCAAGATTACACATACACATTTAATCCAGATCAAACATTAATCCAGATCACACATACACATTTAATCCAGATCAAACATTAATCCAGATTACACATACACATTGAATCCAGATGAAACATTAATCCAGATTACACATACACATTGAATCCAGATGAAACATTAATCCAGATTACACATACACATTGAATCCAGATGAAACATTAATCCAGATTACACATACACATTGAATCCAGATGAAACATTAATCCAGGTCCAATGTGTGGATCTCTCGTCTTTCTGACTCCTCTGATATTTATTCTGGTTTTAAAGCAAACTTATCATCACATGTCCAGTCTTGATCTCTTCAGTGGTTTCTCTTCTGCTGTAAGCGTGTCCTGATGTAAGCGTGTCCTGCTGTAAGCGTATCCTGCTGTAAGCGTGTCCTGCTGTAAGCGTGTCCTGCTGTAAGCGTCTCCTGATGTAAGCGTGTCCTGCTGTAAGCGTGTCCTGCTGTAAGCGTGTCCTGATGTAAGCGTGTCCTGCTGTAAGCGTGTCCTGCTGTAAGCGTGTCCTGCTGTAAGCGTGTCCTGCTGTAAGCGTGTCCTGCTGTAAGCGTCTCCTGATGTAAGCGTGTCCTGCTGTAAGCGTGTCCTGATGTAAGCGTGTCCTGCTGTAAGCGTGTCCTGCTGTAAGCGTGTCCTGATGTAAGCGTGTCCTGCTGTAAGCGTGTCCTGCTGTAAGCGTCTCCTGATGTAAGCGTGTCCTGCTGTAAGCGTGTCCTGCTGTAAGCGTGTCCTGATGTAAGCGTGTCCTGATGTAAGCGTGTCCTGCTGTAAGCGTGTCCTGATGTAAGCGTCTCCTGCTGTAAGCGTGTCCTGCTGTAAG